>CM053267.1:19537544-19597544 GCA_028583415.1 Protea cynaroides | reverse complement strand
TAATAAGCTAGCTGAATGATGGCCAGCCAATCCATTCCCAAGATGACGTCAAAGTCTGTCATCTCAAGTTGAACCAGATTTGCTTCTAGGTTTCGGCCATCAATACTAACTGTACACGGCCCATAGCATTCATTCAATGCCACTTCTACTCCCAACGGAGAGCAAACTATCAAGCTTGGGGTTAAATACTTGATAGGTAACTCCATTCGCTTCCCAAAAGACATAAAAACAAAGGAGTGCATGGCCCCAGAGTCAAAGAGTACTTTGGCGGGTACACCAGCTATATTTACAGTTCCTGAAATTTAATTATTCCTTAGTTCTATATGCTCACACACAACTGTGAGGACAAAGATGGAAATCTTTAGAAGTCGCCACCTAGATTTAGGTCTAGGACCTTGGAAATGTGAAATCTCACCTAAGGTAAGACTTCGATTGACTCATGACCCTTAGATTGGATTTCTGGTCCATCAGAGAATGGGTAAGCATCAGGTTATGGTTATGGGAAGGGGTTAGGTACCCAAACCGCCCGATCGAAATCGGTCTCCTATATCTTTCCTATGCTAGACTCTATTTGTTAAACCAAACCAAACCAAGTGGTTTGATATCATTGAACCGAATCTGTATCCATCAGATTGCCTACGTATCACGGAATTATTCTGAAAATCAGGTTCACCATCGTAGTTCAGGTGTGATTAAAGTTTATGGATGTGATTTATGCTTGTGCATGATTAAATTCTTTGTTCAAGTTGAAATTTATGCTTGAAAGGCTGAGAAATCCAATGGGTTAGGATCTGGATAGTCCATGTGGACTGATAGATAGTCCTAGTGGATCTAAGAATAACCCTATTTGGGTCAAAATATGGATAACCCATTCTGGGTTGGAATATGGATAACCCTATGTGGGTCAAAATGTGGATAAATATCCTAGTGGATCTATGGATAGTCCAAGTGGACTAAGGTTTGGATCCGAATTTGAGATTCTCCCAAATGGCCTACGTATCCTAGGGTTTGCCCTAGGAATCAGAATCCGCATAGTTCGAACTGGATAACACTAATTGGGTCAAAATGTGGGTAAATATCCCAGTGGATCTATGGATAGTCCAAGTGGACTAGGGTTTGGATAACCCTTTTTGGATTGGAATATGGATAAATATCCTAGTGGATCTATGGATAGTCCAAGTGGACTAAGGTGTGGATTCGAATTTGGAATTCTCCCAAATGGCCTACGTATCCTAGTGTTTGCCCTAGGAATCAAAATCCGTGTAGTTCGGGAATGATGGGTGGATATCCTAGTGGATCTATGGATAGTCTGAGTGGACTAAGGTGTGGATCCGAATTTGGGATTCTCCCAAATAGCCTACGTATCCTAAGGTTTGACCTAGGAATCAGAATCCGCGTAGTTCAGGACTGATAACCTGTTCTAGGTTAATGATTGAGAACCTATTCTAGGTTTAGGGTTTAGAACCTATTCTAGGTTTAGGGTTTGCCGAGGGGTAAAATCGTCCTAAATTACCCTTTTCATCCTGAATTCTAATTTTGGAAGGTTTGGCAAAGTATTTTTCTTTCTTTATTATGGTTTTTTATTATTCCCATTATGCCCTTCCCAAGAATGTGGGTACCTAAATGCACGTCCCCACACCTAATATGTTTGCTAGGTGTACAGATATGGCAGTTCGACTAGGGTGTTGCATAAATTAAATTATTACCAAAATTGAATTATTCATCTAAATATGGCATATAATACATTTATGGCAAGAAATACATATATAGCAAGATTGTGAAAATCTCCTTAATATGGCATGCACTGCAAATAAGGCAAGAGCCTATATGGTAAGATCTATTATGCTAATTCTAAGCATGGCAAGACCTAATATGACTATTTTTAGGGTTTTCTACCCTAATTGCTATTTTCTTTCCATTTTAGGGTTTTCTACCCTAATTGCTATTTTCTTTCCATTTTTAAGGTTTTCTACCCTAATTGCTATTTTCTTTCCATTTTTAGGGTTTTCTACCCTAATTGATATTTTCTTTCCATTTTTAGGGTTTTCTACCCTAATTGCTATTTTTTTAATTTTTAGGGTTTCCTTACCCTAATTGCTATTTTCTTTCCATTTTTAGGGTTTTCTACCCTAATTGCTATTTTTCAATTTATCTCTTTCCAAGACAAATATGGCGAATGAAAACATTCCAACTATAGCAGTGGTAGTAATCCAAACATAGCAGTATGCATCCAAACATGGCAGTGCATCTAAAAACACTTAGGATGAAAAATTCAATGGTATAAATCACTATTGATGGTAATCTAACCGCTCAGATTCATTTAAAACATCCCCAAATATAATCCAATGGTTCAAATCACTCAAGATGAAAATCCAACCATTCAGATACATTAAAATCAACCATGATGATAATCTAATGGTTTAGATGCATTTAAAACATTCATAGTGAAGATTCAATGGTTCAGATTCATTTAAGACACTCATAATGAAGATCCAATGGTTTGGATCAAGCATCAACATATCTAAAATCAATGGTCCAGATTTGATCATTCAAACATCCAAGATCAATGGCCCGATTTTATCAATAAAGCATCCAAGATCGATGGCCAGATTTTATCTCATAAAAATTCATAATCAGAGGCCATGATCAATCACTTAAAGGAAATCTAAATCAAAGGCTAGATCAATCACCTTAAAATTTCGAATCATATGGCTCACAATTAATCAAATTAAAATTCATTCAATATCAATGGCTCAAATTAAATTTAACATTACATCATTATCAGATTAACATCAATGGCTCAAATTAAATTTAACATCACATCATTATCAAATTAACATCAATGGCTCAATTTCATGGCATTAAATGATCAAACAAAATTAATCATCCAATAGCTCAATTTCATGGCATCACATGATCAAATAAAATTAATCATCCAACAGCTCAATTTCATGGCATCACATGATCAGAAAAAATTAATCATCCAACGGTTCAATTTCATGGCATTACATGATCTAACAAAATTAATCATCCAATAGCTCAACTTCATGGGACAGAGGATTAGGTGATAAAATTTACGGATCAAGGGGGGTTGCAATGGATATGGAGTAGCAGGATTTTGTTGGATATCAGGTAAGAATGCTTACCTTTATTCGGCTTCTTCTTCTTGCTTCTTCCTTCTGTTTCTCCTTTTCTACCGCTCCTCTTCTTCCCTTTTTTTTTTCGGTTTCAGCTCATCTTCTTCATTCTCCCGTGCTCTCCTTCTCCCTCTCTCTCTCTTTCTCCATTCCTCTTCTTGGATTCCTCTTATTTTATTTTTTTTCTTTTGTTTTTTCTCTCACTCTCTTCTCGATTCTCCCTCTTCTTCCTTTTTTTTCTTTTGTTTTTTCTCCTCTCTTCTCTCTCCCTCCCTCTCTCTTTCTCCATTCCTCTTCTTGGATTCCTCCCCCCCTTTTGTTTTTCTATTTTTCTTTCTTTTTTAATTCTCCTCTCCAATCGCCTTCTCTCTCTCCCCCTTTAATTTTCTTTCTTCCTTTTTTTTTATTCATTTCTCCTCCCACTTGTCTTCTTCATTTCTATATCGGTTTCCGGATCTCCTCCTTTCCTTTTTTTTTTCTTTCTTTTATTCTCTTCTCCATCGATCTTCTTCTTTCCTCCATCCTTTCTTAGATTTGCTTCCTTTTTTTTTTATTTCTAATTTCCCCCAATCCCCAACGCTCTCTCTCCTTTCTATATCGGTTTCCGGATCTGCTTCGATCCTTTTTTTTCTTTCTTTTATTCTCTTCTCCACCGATCTTCTTCTTTCCTCCTTCCTCTTTCGGATTTGCTTCCTTTTTTTTCATTCCTTTTTTTATCTTATTCTCCCTCTTCTTTCCTTCTTCGGCAATCTCTACCTACTCCTTTTTTTATTCGGATCCTATTTGCTTTTTATGTATAAAACATATATATAACTATATAATATATTAATATATTAATATATATAATATAATATACATATAAGGCATATGTATATATGATATGATATATTATAATATATTATATATTATATAATAATATATAAAAACAATACATGCATATGTGTCGACATGAATTGGTCCGGATTGACAAGGATTGACTGGGTTGGGCCAAGACTGGCTTGGGTTGAGCTGAGTTGACTGGATTGACTGGAATTAACTGGGTTTTCTCTCTCTATCATTTCATGGGCCATTTTCGTTGTCATCCCGCACGAAATTTTCTGATAGCCTTTATTCCAAATTTTCTATGTTCACTTTGTAGAACATTAAAAATGAGGAATATTGGAGCTTGAATCACCTCATTTGAAAATAAAATGACCAACTTATGAATTTCTGAAGTTTAAGCAGGCTAATTATCGATAATTTGGCTGACCATTCTGCATGGAATCATTCGGAGACTTCTACCAGAAATTCTTTACGTCCACTTTGTAGAGGACTAAAAATGGAACATAATGAAACTAAAATCACCTGATTTGGATATGGGATGACCAAAATATGAATTTCCAAAGGTTAAATGGTCATTTCTATGTGTAATTTTGCATGGGACCTTCTGGAGACTTTTACCCGAGATTTTCCACGTTCACTTTGTAGTACATCACAAATGAAGAATAATGGCCTTGGAATCATCTGAATCCAACGTAGAACGACAAAGATATGAAGCTTTGAAGTTCTAACGATAATTTTGCATGAAATCTTGCATGGGGCTCACTAGTGACTTCTACCCGGGATTTTTCACGTCCACTTTGAAGAAGACTGAAAATAAGGAATATTGGCCTTTGAATCATCTGATTCTGATATCAGATGACCAAGATATGATGTCTTGAAGTTTGAATGATAATGCATGCATCGTACGATAATTACGTAAATGCCCTTGCACTTTCAAACTGAGATATCTTCCTTGTTTGACGTCAGAATTTGATGATTCCGGTTTCATTTTGAAGATAATTTCACGACCTATTCATCCAAGTAGGTAATAGCCCATGACCCTGCTGTGGGGTTCATTAGAGAATCACCAACCTTTGGATTAAAGGCCCGAAACCTGCCATATTGGTTCACTTACGCAGAGGGTGGCAAAAATGGGGTGCTTACAACAATAAAACAGTAAGCCAAATAGTAAGGGACGTAATCATACCAGTAAGCACATCAAGTGATGCGACTGCCTCCTCAGTGGTGACTGCGAATATCTTTCCTTGCTTTGGCAGTTGCTTCCTAGGTAGAGTACAGGTTTTTGCATAATGACGCAATTGTTGACAGTTGAAACATTTGACATTTGGGTTTTGTCCAGCTAACTGTGACGGTGGTGGTGCAGTAGTATTCCTTGCTGGCACCACAGCAGACTGAGCCCTGTATGGGTAGAATGGTCTAATGTTCCCTCTACCCGAACTCTCAGTAGCAGGCCTCTTCAGTCCCCTGTTTTGAGCAAAGAAGTTGTCTCTTTGGCTTGATTCAATTACCCTAGCAATCTATACAGCCTCGTTATACACTTTCTTCTCCAAACCCAAGAGATTCTCTGGGATACTTCCTCATAATCCCATGGTGAACCTGCGGGTCTTGGTTTCTTCCTCTTGCATACTTGTCGGAGCGAAGAAAAATAGCTCTTCATACCTCTGTTGGTACGCATCAACAGTCGACTGGGATTGTTGCAGATTTAAGAATTCCTTCTTCATTTGATCACGAAAGCTCTTCGAAAAGTACTTATCAAAGAAAGCTCCCTTGAATATTTTCCAATTGATCTGAGTGTGCTTTGTCTCCAAGTATGTTCGGGTAGAATTCCACCAGGCATTAGCATCTTCCTTGAGCATGTGTGCAGCAAACAACACATTTTCATCCTCCGTGCAAGTCATTAGATGGAAGTTCTTCTCCATCTCAGCAACCCACTGTGCAGGCCATAGTGGTTTTCCTGGTTTCCCTATAAAGGTAGGGGGTTTCAACTTCAAAAACCTATCCACCGCTCGGCCTAGGTCATTCTGCCCCTGTGCATTTGTTCCATACCATGGTGGTAGGTACGGATAGATCCCTTAATAGGCAGACGATGTTGAAAATTGGTGTGGTGGTTGTAGATTCTATCCTTGGCCCATCGGCCCAGTACTACCATCCATTGGTAGTGTGGTGTTATTTCCCCTAGACTCAGGCGTACCTTCTATAGGGATATATACTGGTGGCCTGAACATCTTCAGCATCTCATTTAGGAATGCTTTCTGCTGAGCTTTCATCTGATAAACCAAATTTGTCACAATTGTCTCAGAGTTAATGTGAGGAGGGCCTGGAAAATTTATTGGTGCTCTGGGACTCTGCCCTTCTCCACCTTCTAGGTTCAGGTTTTACTCATCAACAGTTCCTGTTTCCACATTGTAAGACCCGTATCGAACTAACCGGTCTCACCACCTTGTATCAGGTCTTCCTATCATGGTCGAGCCAACTGGACCAAGTGCGTGAAGAAACCACAAGACCAGGTATGAAATCAACCCAAAAACAGTCAATTATGAGTGTGTGGTCGCATACCTAAACAGGTGTGACCGACCACATCTCAAAATATTGCAACCACATGAATTTTGGTCGTGTGGTCTCACATTTTAGAAGGTGGGGTCGACGGATTCTGCGACCCCACCTCCAACCACACGAACCCAGTCAGAAACCGAAATTAGGAAACCTTCCTAATCCAAAGGGGGTTCTTTCCTAAACTCATTAGGGCATATTATGGAGGGTTTTTCTCTATAAATAAGATGTCCCTTAGCCTCTTTCACTCTTTTAGAACTCAAACTAAAAGTGAGAGAAAGAGAAGAGAAGGAAGAGAAGGAAAATTAAAGAGGAAGACTAAGAAGGAGGAAAATTCAGAGAAAACTCTTAATCTTCAGCAAGCTTAAGGTATGAACATATTTCCCATGTTAAATTGAGAGCCTAGAATAGTTCATAAAGAAGATAGGATTAGGAGAAACCCAAATCATCAATCCATGGACAAATTCCAAGAGAATCCATTGAGGAAATTATGTGGACAATGGATTGAGTATAAAATACTAGTTCTGAGCCATAGAATAATCATAGAAAGGACTATGATGATAAGCCAAGGGATCCAAACATGAAGGAATGGAGTTGAGAGTGAAAGGTCGATCATCACACGTGTGGTCGCACGTGTGGTCACATGATGTGCGACCACACGAGATACACATGTCCGACAACATGCCCTCGGGAAGTTTCCAGGGAGGGTGTGGTCGCATGTGTGGTCGTAGGATATGCGACCATACCCTGCGACCCCACACCCTGTGGTCGCAGAACGAGACCACAGTGCTCCCCACCCGCGACCCCTCTGCTCGTTAGTCTAAATTCAAGGGAATTAATTTTAATTTAAAATCTATAAAATTGTTAGGTTTCCAAGTGGTTTAAAAGTGATTCACAAAGCTTGAACAAGGATCTACTATCAACCAAAGGTGAGGGAACAAGACCTAAACTAATTGGCTAATAATAAACTGTTTTTATTTATTGAGTCCAATGCCATGAATGATTCTATGCTTGTATGCGTGTATTGTACATTTCACATGTCATCCAATATTCCTGTTATTACTATTCATGCATATTTAATTCAGTTTATTTATAACATGATGTGATGATGATGCTAGGAATAGGCATGTAAATGTTTGTGTGTGGTTAGTGTACTTGATGTGAGTGGGGCATCAGGGGGAGGACATGACACTGTGGTTCATCCTGGTCACCAGACTCTAGCGCTATCTCTACTCAAGTCTTGTCCACTGACATCATCGTATCGCCATTACCTTAGCAGAACTATTACGTCGTAGGGCATCAGGGGAGGTGGTCTCGGACCATGTAGTCTCTGACTCTGCCGGGGGGGGGCCTTAGCTCTATCTCTATGGACGTATTGAGGGATGCTGGCGTGAGGCCTTGGATACACTGTTTGACATTAGGATTGGTTAGTTGCGAGCCCAGTTTGTAAGCCCTTGCCACACAATATCCCTGGTACGAGGGAAAGAAGGTGGAAGGGGGTCGTTGTGTCAACTTGGCCAGCCTAGCCCTATTTGATGTGGAGGGAGCTTTTGGTGATATGGGCTGGCTCCCTGTGATTCTGTATGAGGGTTGCACCTCCTGAGTTGGTGAAATAGTTTTACTATAATTTACAGGTGGATGGTGACCCAGAGGATATAAATAGGGGCAGAAAACTCAGGATCACCAATTTAGTTAAAGGGTAGAGGTTTCATTTAACTGCCAAGAGTTGGCTAATATCCTGGGTATCTCCAATGACGGTCCCTTAGTATACTGCACACCCAAGGAATCCTAGTTCCTATCAGTTCGAATGCACACAGAAATTGATAGCCAGATTATTTGGGATGATCGTTGGCAGATGAAGGCAATTAACCTACATCCAGAGCCCCGAGTGTATTGCAAGATCATTCAACACAATCTGATTCCCCAGAGTAGGCACTATGAGAAGGTTTCAGAGTTAACCCAGTACCTTCTGTACTGCATCTACACTAGGCAGCCTATCTGTCTTCCTTATATCATTATCAGGACCATGCACCGTGCCACGACGCCTGGTCTGGTGGGTAACCTACCATATGGGCATTTGATCACCACTCTACTCACTAGTCTGCAGGTAGACTTGGTCGATGAGAGGATTCACGAGGACACTTTTTCGACTGACCTTGATTGGGAGGCCATCTGCAGGATGGGGATGCGAGATGTGCAAGTCAGTGATGAGGAGAGAAATGCTATGAGACGTCCTCTCACTAGGGTAGCAGCAGCAGATGCAGAGGTGGCAGCAGCAGCAGCAGCAGCAGCAGAGGTAGGAGCAGAGGCACACGAGAGTGATGATGAGGAGGATGATGATTGGATGTACATGGATATGGATGTCATACCTCCTCCATCACCACAACATTCCACTAGAGGTGGTCCTTTTTGGGCTCCTTCTCACTCAGCTAGTCCTTCGCGCCCACCACCAGATGACATCATGGGGCAGCTACATGAGATTCGGGAGGCTCAGCGTATCACAGATCAGACGGTGACAGATCTGGCGGCTAGTCTCCAGGTGACCCAAACTCAGGTAGCTTGGCTTACGGGAGTATATGTTGAGGACTATGACCGAGATCGTGAGGCACCTCCTCCTCCAGCACCCCCAGCTTCATGATGCTGTTTATTTCCTTTTTTTTTTACTATAGAGTAACTATCTGGGTTGTGGACCATACTCTGGTTCGGATGTATCTTTTTCTTATTATCTTTTGAATATATATATATATATATATATATATATATATATATATATATATATATATATATATATATATATATATATATATATATATATATAATTGGTTTCCCATTTACATATGTGCATTATTCTCTTTCTTAGTTTATGTCCCATACAACACAGGTGCTTATGGTGTGTTTTAATTACAGCTTTTAATTTATCCTAACTCAGTTCACAACCCTTGTGGTAATATTTTAGTTTAATAGAGCAGAGCCTGAGAGCTCTGATACCAAGTTGTCACACCCCAATTCGGAACCAACTAGAATGGTGTGATGAACCGTCCATAGACCAACAGTTCAACCAGGATCTAATATAGGCCGTGCCCATTTGATTAAACCAAATATATCCCATAAGCAAATTCAGAGTAAATAAACGATAGCGAAAGTCTTTAATACTAATGAATTGAGAATCTGACAGTGATAGCATAATTTATTATCCAATTATCTCCAATGTACCTCAAGACATAAAGTAAAGTAAAATAATCAATTACATGTCCCAATAGTTAAACAACTAAGCTAATAAAAAACACATGAGTTTCACTCGCACGACGAATCATGCGCATCTTCTTCAGCTTCTACGTCCATTGCAGCAACGTATCTATATGTTGGCACATTCATATATTCTTTAAAAATAGGACCTGCATCAAGAACTAAAAATATTCGACATCGAAAGGGTGAGCACACATCACGGCTCAGTGAGCAAACAAAACAATGCAACAAACATATGCATGCATTCAATTCATATCTTTGGTCTGGTTTTTAAATTTGCAATATGTTATAGAAAGGTTTGGTGGCCGCCGCACCTCTATACACGAGTGTGTGAATCCGCTCAATGGATCAAACACCATTTCCGTCCCACATGCACCCACCATAGAATAGAGATAGAGCTAAAGTATCCGGATCAAACCCCGCCAACACTTTCCTTGATGCCCTACCCATACCAACACGTAAGCCCCTATTAGCGAGGGCTTGGAAACTGGGCTCGCAATTAACCAATCCTAATGCCAAATAGTGTATCCAAGGCCTCACCCCAGCATCCCTCAATATGTCTATAGAGATAGAGCTAAGGCCCTCGGGCAGAGTCAGAGACTACACGGTCTGAGACCACCTCCCCTGATGCCCTACGATGTAATAGTTCTGCTAAGGTAATGGTGATACGACGATACCAGTCGACAAGACTTGAGTAGAGATAGAGCTAGAGTCTGGTGACGAAGTCGAAGACCACCATGCCACTTCCTCCCCTGATGCTCAACTTGCATCCAATACACCAACCATACACATACATTCACATGCCTATTCATAGCATCATCATCATCATGTTATAAATAAATAGAATTAAATATGCATGAACAATAACAGCAAGAATATTGGATGACATGTGAGATACACATTACAAGCATACAAGTATAGAATCAATCATGGCATTGGACTCAATAAAAATAAAGCAGTTTGTTATTATCTAATTAGTTTAGGTCGTGTTCCCTCACCTTTGACCGTTGGTTGTTCCTCTTCCAAGCTTTGTAAATCACTTTTGGACCACTTGGAAACCTAATAAATTTATGGATTCTAAGTTAGAGTTCATATTCATTAATTAAAATGTTTAAATGTCCCATCTGGAATCAATCAGATCTCCAGAAGCTGAGTGGTCGCAGGTGTGGCTGCACCTGTGGTCTCAGTTTTTGCAACCACAGGGTGTGTGGTTGATACGTGTGGTTACATATCATGCGACCACACACATGCGACGACACCCTCCCTAGAAACTTCCTGAGGGTGTGTGGTCGACACATATGCCTCGTGTGGTCGACCATAGTTGGGACCACACGAGTGTTTGGTCGACTTTCATTCTCAGTCTAATCCCTTTATGATTTGATTCCTTGAACTATCATTAGGGTCCTTCCTATGATTGATTTATGGCCTTAATTTAGTATTTTTTACAATCATCTACTCCAACCTACTATTTATGGATTTCCTTTGAGTTTCCATCTATGGGTCTCATGGTTGAGATCTTAATTTGAATTAATACTTCCTCCATGATCTATTCTAGGCATTCAACTAAGGTAGGAGATGTTTTCATACCTTAAACTTGCTGAAGAATCAGAGCTCTCTCTGAAATTCCTTCTCTTACTCTTCCTCTTCAATTCTCCTTCTCTTCCTCCTCCTCTCTTTCTCTCTCTTTCAGTTTGAGTTCTAAAAGAATGAAAGAGGCTAAGGGACATCCTATATATAGAGGTAAACCTTCCATATAGAGTCCTACTTAGATTAGGAAAGAACCCCCTTCAGATTAGGAAGGTTTCCTAATCATGGAATCAGTTTGACATCGTGTGGTCGGATGTGGGTCGCAGGATCCGTCGACCACATGTCCCAAATCTGCAACCACACGTCCCAGACTCCTGTAGTCTCACTATTTTGAGGTGTAGTCGACCACACTTGTTTAGATATGCGACCACACGTCTCAATTAGATGATTTATGGTTCGAATTACATGCCTAGCCTTGTGGTTTCTTCATGCACTTGGTCCGCTTGGTTCGACCATGATAGGAAGACCTGATACAAGGTGGTAATACCGGATTAGTACAATATGGATCTTACAACACCTATGTCGTAACAGGGAATTTTTACTCATTTTTGAAGTCGACGTGTTAACAATGATGGATCCAACACTCTGAGTTCATTGATAGAGAGTGTACAGTAGCCGTTCACTATGTTGTTGGACTGGTTTATACATTTCTCTTGCTCCCAACGAGTGAGAGTTCAAGATGTTCATCGTGTGGATTTTAACATGTCAACCAATCAAGAGTAAAACCAGACAGAACTTCGATGTCACTGGCATGGATGTAGTGATTGAACGGTTTTTATCATGTTGGTTCAGGGATGGACCAAAAATAACAAACATGTGGCTCAAACTGGGTTAGGACTGGTAAGGCTACCTTGACGAGGAGGAGTGGCCTATCCCGTCTATACGGTAAATTATGAGCTCCTCGATTCCTTTTAATATACCAGTTTGCAAAATCTCAAGACCTAGAGTAGTATGATGCCTTCCCGGGCGGACCTAAGAAACAATCGTCAGAGACCCTCATCAGTAGAGACTTTTACAAGGTACGTGTCAAGGTTGTGCTTTTCGTCTAGCGGGCGATCCCATTTGCATGAGGACCCGGGTCAACTAACGGCACGATGTGTGACTAAACCCCTACCCCTAAAACAATATGTATAAACATAAATAATAATAGCCCTAGATCTAGCATCCAATTTCAATCAATCATTGTAAGGAAAGTGAATCTAGAGTCTGAACGTAGAATCCCCAGCAGAGTCGCCACTGTGAGGACAATGATATGTCTCATCCACCCATCTCCGATGGAAGAAAAAAATAATGATTTGGATTCGCCACCTAGATTAAGGTCTAGGACCTATAAAAATGTAGTCTCATCATAAGAAAAGACTTCTATCGACTCATTGGACCTAATATATTGGCTTTGGTCTATCAAAGAACAGGTAAGCGTTCAAGGTACAGTTTGGGAAGGTGTTAGTCACCCAAAGCTGCCCGATCCGAAAATCGGCCTCCTATGTGATTCTACTTTCCTTAAACTCTATGGTTTTGACTGTTCACGGTCAATGGCTGATAACTAGGGCTCATGGGGGATCCTATGCCAAGTTTCTAAATTCTTCTAACCTAAGTTCAGCCAAACATATTCTCAAAATAAATAAACAAAAAAGTAATATACAATGAACCAAACCAAAGATGGTTTGGTAATGGACTGAATCTGAGACGTCCAAGACATCTCAAATTGCCTACGTATTCCAATCTTGGAAATCAAGTCCATAACATAGTTCGTATGGAATGTGATTATGGTTTATGGATGTGGTTTATGCTTAATCTTTCTTAGATTCAATTGTTCAAGTTGAAGTTTATGCTTGATGATGATTGGGATTGAATCTAGAGATAACCTAAGGTGGATTGAAGTGAATATGGATATGGATATGGGTATGATATGGAGGACCTAAGGATTCTAAGATGTGGTACCGTACTTGGAGAGGTCGTCCAAGTTGCCTACGTATTTTAGAGGTTCTGAAAATTAGGTTCAACATAGTTCGTTGTTTTTGGGTTGATATGGATATCCTAAAGAAGACTAAAGAAGGCTAAAGTGTGTACAACCCAAGTGGATCAAGATACAATTTGGGACCTAAGTGTGTACAGTCCAAGTGAACCATAGGTACGGGTTTAGAATCTAAGGGAGTACAGTCCGAGTAAACCACAGGTACAGATTCGAGAGAATGTAAAGACATATAGTTCTAGTGAACCACAGGTACAGATTCGAGTGAACCTAAAGGGTGTATAGTTCGAGTAAACCACAGGTACAGATTTGAGTGAACCTAAGGGATGTGCAGTTCGAGTGAACCACATGTACAGATTCGAGTGAACCTAAAGGGTGTATAGTTCGAGTGAATCATAGGTACAGATTCGAGTGAACTTAAAGGGTATACAGTTCGAGTGAACCACAAGTATAGATTTGAGTGAACCTAAAGGGTGTATAGTTCCAGTGAACCACAGGTACAGATTTGAGTGAACCTAAAGGTTGTACAGTTCTAGTGAACCACAGGTACAGATTCGAATGAACCTAAAGGGGTTGTGGAACCGTATTTGGGAATCTCTCCAAACTGCCTACGTATCTTAGGGTGCTACCCTAAGAATCAAGATTCACATAGTTCGGAATGCAGATTCATTCATTGATGTATATATTCTTTCAAGATCATGGTGTGGAACCGTGTTTGAAAATCTCACCAAACTGCTTACGTATCATAGGATGCTGCCCTAAGAATCAATATCTGCATAGTTCAGAATGTGGATTCATTCATTGATGTGTATATTTTTTCAAGATCATGGTGTGGAGCCGTGTTTGAAAATCTCACCAAACTGCCTACGTATCTTAGGATGATGCCTTAAGAATCAGGATCCATGTAGTTCGAAATGCGGATTCAATCATTGATGTTTATATTCTTTCAAGATCATGGTGTGGAACCGTGTTTGAAAATCTCACCAAACTGCCTACATATGTTAGGATACTGCCCTAAGAATTAGGATCTGCGTAGTTCGGAATGCGGATTCAATCTATTCATGTTCTTCTTTCAATATCATGGTGTGGAACCGTGTTTGAAAATCTCACCAAATTGCCTAGGTATCTTAGGGTGCTGCCCTAAGATTCAAGATCTACATAGTTCGGAATGCGGATTCAATCCATTCATGTTCTTCTTTCAATATCAGGGTGTGGAACCTATATGCTCTATGGTTCAATTCATATCACACGAAACAGAGAGGAGCTACTTATTCTACTTCTACAATCTATCTAGTTTTCTATATCCTAGGGGAAAATAAGCTAAGGGCTAGGGATCGTCCTAAGCTACCCTTGACCTAAAATCCTAATTTGGCATTTGTTGGGCTAAGCTTTCCGATTCTTGATTAAAATTTATTATTTTTTCATTCTTACACTTCCCGTAAATGTGGGTGCCTACATGCATGTCCCCACACCTAATATGTCTTCTAAGTGTACAGACATGGCAGTTCGACTGGGGTGTCGCAGAAATTAAGTTATTGCCAATAATAAATATCATTCAAAAATAGCAAGTAACAACAATATCATCTCAAGTATAGCAATAAAGCATGTCATCTCAAATATATCAACAAACATGTGAGTGCATCGATCATCAACAATGTGACCAAGATCATATTTGATCAACTACTCAGATTTGATGTAATCGATTATCATCAATGTGATCAAGATCATATTTGATCAATGGTTCAGATTCAATTAAAACATTCATGAGGTCAATCCGACCATTCAAATTCAATTAAATCACTTAAAAAAGATAATCTATCCATTCAAATCAATCATCAAGAAAATCCAATGGTCCAGATTCATTTATATCACTTATGATGTCAATCCAATGGTTCAGATTCAAATGAGATGCTCATGATCAAGATCTAATGGTGTCAAATTCTTCTAAAGCACAATATGATGGAAATATGATAGTTTAAATCATGCCTACAAGATCAGACTATGAAAACTAGTCAGACTGATTTTCAAATTCGAACTAGCCATGAGAAAATAATCATAAGATATTCTTCAATCATGAAAAAAATTATCTGTTAAGTTGGTTGTCTTCTAGACTCATGTGGCTACCTTTTCCTTCAAGGAAGTGATGTCTAAAAAAATTTCTACAGGACACTTATGCAAGGATTTTCATGATTTTTACTGCAATCAATAGATTCTATAGACCTTTGCCAAAACATAGATATGGGGCTTCATGCATATTCAAATTAAGCTCAAAATACATCCTTTGAAGGAGGTCTCAGAGACCTAGATTTTGTCTCAAGACGGGAAATCCTAACAGGGAACCAAAATGGGTCGAATATGCACCACCAGTGCAGGCATGTGCACTGGTCAAATCTATTCTAGATTCTGACCAGCTGCACCATAAATTCTATATAAAATCACCCACCTATGGAAAATAGAATTCATGTAGCTAACTGATAGGTGTAACACTTCATTAAAAAATATCATGCAAATAGAAAGATCCTCAAGGCTCAAACATCACATCTCAGTCACGTAATTCAGTGTGTTTTAACTGATCCTAAAACAGACCATGGTGCACTTCAAAAATCATATGAAATCCATAAAAAAATCAGAAAAATACGAATCCAATGACAAATGTTTTGTGACTTCATATCTATCACTTTCTCTGAAGGAAGAATTATCAAATTATGGCCGAAAATTTCACTTTTTGAGCTTTTTCGATGAGGGTTTGCACTGTACCCGAGATGGATAGTAGCATCATTGGGGATTTTTTATCTCAACTTTTTCAATTCCAAACAAGTTAAAATTTGTACAAAAACTTTTTAATATATGTATGAGTATCTCATAAAAGTTTGGGCTCGAAATTCATCAAAAATCTATATGAGATGCATGTCCCAAAATCGGATTCCAGATCTGGTCCACCTTGTAAAAAACATTAAAAATACTCAAAAATCATCATATGACATTCAATTTTTCTACATTGAGTACTTTAAACATATTCTAATGCATAAGAAATATCAAACATGGGCATTACAGCATCAACATACACGCAATATAACATCTCTGATCATGATTTATCAAAAATAGGCATATTCAAGTAATTTTCGACATGTTAGCATCATGAAATCATATGAAAACCAAAGTTTTGGTTACAGCAATGGGTGAAGGGTCACGAATTGCAAGTATATACTAGAAAATTACAATGGAGAATGGACTTACCTCTTTGTAATGGAGAATGGACTTACCTCTTTGTAGAGTTCTCTCTCTTAGCTTCTCCTTCTTCCTTCTCTTTTTCTCTTTTCCTTCTTCTTCTTCTTCGGCTTCTCTCTTTCTTCTTCTCTATTTCTTCTTCTCTTCTTCTCTTAGACTCTCTCTCCTTTTCCAGCCCTTTTAGATTTCCTTCTTTCTTTTTTTTTCCCCTTCTTTTTCTCTTTTCTTTCTCTTTTTTTTTCTTTCCTTTTTTTTTTCCTTTCCTTTTCTCTACTCATTTTCTCCCCTCTTTCCTCTTTTTTTTTTTCCTTTTTTTTTTCTTTTCCTTTTCTCCACTAACGTTCTCCACTCTTTCCTTTTTTTTTCTTTTCTTTTTTTTTTCTCTTCCCTTTTCCTTTTCTTCTTTCCTTATTTTTTTCCTAGAGTTAGTCTCTTTTTTTTTCGGCTCTTTTTTTTTTAAATTCCAACAGCCAACTCTTTGCACCTTTCGACCTCTTTATTAATGTATATAATATACATATATTAATATAATAGTATACAAATTATAATAATATATGATAATATAATGTATATGCACATGGATTTAACATATTTGGGCCGAACTAGTCTGGACTGACTTGGGTTAGACTAAGTTGGGTTGGACTAAGTTAAACTGATATGGGTTGAGCTGGGTTGGGCCAAGATTGATTTTTCTCTCTCTATCATTTCATAAACCATTTCTGTCGTCATTCCTCATCGAATTTTTCGACAACCTCTACCTCAAATTTTCCATGTTCACTTTGTAGGGCACTAAAAATGAGAAATACTAGAGTTTGAATCACCTTATTTGGATGTAAAATGGTCAACTTTTGAATTTCTGAAGTTTAAATATCCAATTTACGATAATTCGGCTAGCAACTTTGCATGGGATGCCTCGGAGACCTCTGTCTGAAATCCTTCATGTTCACTTTGTACAGCACTAAAAATGAGAAATACTAGAGTTTGAATCACCTCATTTGAAAGTAAAATGGCCAACTTATGAATTTCTGAAGTTTAAATAGCCAATTTATGATAAATCAGCTAGCAACTCTGCATGGGATGCCTCGGAGATCTCTGCCTCAAATCCTTCATGTCCACTTTGTAGAGCACTAAAAATGAAACATATTGGAGTTTGAATCACCTCATTTGGATGTTGGATAATAAAATTATGAGGAATTGAAGTTTAAGCGTGCATATCGACTTGCAGCTTTGTATGAGATCCCTCAGAGACCTCTGCTCCAGATTTTCCATGACCACTTTGTAGAGCACCAAAAATGAGGAATAATGACACTAGAATCGCTTTATTTGGATATCAGATGAGCGAGATATGAGAAGATGAAGTTTAAATAATTAAACTTACGATAATTTGCATGCAAGCCCCTGGATATTATTAATCTTCAGAAAATACCATTATTCTTATTCCCATACTAAAATCGTCATATCTTCTTCATTTGACATCCAAATTGAGCGATTCTAGTCTCATTTCGAAGGTATTTCCAAGACCTACGCATCCATGCGGGTTGCAACCCATTTCCTTACTATGGGGTCCACCGAAAACCTCCTCAAAGTCGTAGGTAAAATCCAAAACCTTGCATTGAGATTCACCAACCTGTTAT
This sequence comes from Protea cynaroides, assembly GCA_028583415.1. Lineage (NCBI taxonomy): Eukaryota > Viridiplantae > Streptophyta > Magnoliopsida > Proteales > Proteaceae > Protea > Protea cynaroides. Next base: position 19,579,368 of record CM053267.1, on the reverse strand, counting down.
ATGATTTCACAAGCTCCTGGACACTGGGGATCATCTCAATTATTCTCAAAATATTATAGAGAGTATGCCGGGGCTAATCGATTGTCATTTTGAGAGAGTTTCACTCGCCTCCCCTGTATTCTCCAAACTTTTTCTTACTTCTCCCATTTTGATGTCTACTCTCTAGTAAAACTTTGTTCAACTAGGGATGACAAAATGGGATGCTTACACCAAGATTCTAATCTCATTAGCAATGTAAGACCATTCTCAGTAACTGTGGTCTGTTACAATTATACTTAACTTTTCATCCATGAATTGTTCCAATGGTCTTCTCACCTTACTCAAAACTTGAGATGCCACCCAAGAAACAATCCATAATTGAACCATCAATTTTTTTTTTATGTTGAAGAAATCGAATAAAATAAAATAAATGAAAAATGAGTCAATGAAACTAGCCCAAAGTAGAATCAACACTTTCGCAACCAAACTAATATAAGAAATGTGATTTAGATTCCACTAGATCTGTGCTTTCTTTTTTGGAAAACCTAGTTGTCAGATAACTAGGCTTGTCACCGAGTTCTTGAACCATTAGATCAAACAATCTTTCCTTTGAAGTACAAAAACTAACCCTGTTGTTGTGGTTTTTGTGATTATCCAATGAGTGTGTGTTAAATGAAAGAAGTGACACCAAATTTTTTTCATATGCCCAGGCAGTGACATTAACTAGACCCTTGTTTTTGGGGGTCTGTATCTCCTGTTGATGGTAGTACCCAAGGTGGGGTTTTAGATTACTTTCTGATTTTGCTTTCGTCTGGGATTTTTCAAACTCTATCCATGTGCTTCTATTTTCTTATAGAAATTTTAAATAAAAATTGATTAAAAATTTTATGGTCTTAAATTTTAATCAGAAGGGATACATATGAATTCCTATCTGATTACTATTTGATCCAATTATCCGGATAGATTTTTATGTTCGAAATTTTATACATACATAAATAACGGTCAGTAGGTTACAATCAGAAATCACCCCTGATTTTTGTTTCCCTTAAAATATCCCTAAAATTTTGCACCTTAACCCACTTGAATCTGAGTAATTTAAGAAACTTTTTTTTTTTTGCTAAAGGTCAGAATTTTATAGATAAAATGAAAATAAATAATTACAACGTAAAAATGTAATCTCAGGGACCTTTCCCATCTTCGGCATTCCCATCAGTTGAAAAAGATCACCCGAGAAAAGAAAACTAAAAAAGCATAATTAAAAGAATCTAAATCTAGATCTCTTAAATTTGAAGCATCCCACACAATTTCTCTGGCAACTTTTAACCAACATTCCCATGTTTCAAAGATTATTTAGACTTGGCACTAGACCAAAAACTATATATATATATATATATATATATATATATATATATATATATATCCAAAAATAAATATGAAACCTGAACCCTGTGAGCATTCACCGCACAATGCCCTATTCCCTTTTTAATCCAAGGGCACACATATCAGTGACAACCTCTTCTTGTAACTGATAATTCCTATACACAAATATATACATACATGAGTTTAATCAAATTATCCGAAAAATATATCAATCTTTCCTAAGTCTATTATATCTTATGATCAATTTATGTCAACTTAGGATATATGATCTCAATTTTTTGCTCTCAACTTGCTTGCAGTCACGATCAAGCGTGGAGCTGGTTATATATATATATATATATATATATATAACCTAACGTAACGTTTGGATTCTCCCACATAACATAACGTGTGGATTCTCCCACTTACCGAGTACTTTGTCTTCTTTTATGAACATGGTTTTAGTACCTGAATAGGAATCAGCAAAATTAACTAAGCCCACTCGGAATCCAACCCAACTAATTCCAATTAAACCTGATTTTAATACAATACTGAGTCAAACTGAGTTAAGGTGGGTCAGGCATGCTTTCACAACTTAGTTGGAAGAATAAAAAAAATGGGGTTGAGATGACGATGATTCATCATATCCGATCCATTGGCCGAAAAACTTTCACTGCTCACTCAGCTGCTTTCATTTTTTGGAAATGCTGTAATTTCTCATGGCTATAGTATTCAAGATTTGACAGATAGAATCGCAGTAGTTCAGAATCAAACATCAGGATTTATACTAGATGAACTTCAACCATTGGATCGGTGCTGGAGTCTCCAACGCTGGAGTCTCCAACACTGGAGAAGATTTTTACACCAGTAGGAATCAAATCGTCTCCAGTTGCCGGAGACTCTCTCGCACGATCCCGCAGCTGGAGTTCAACCAGCACAGATCCCAATACATCAAGATCTGTGCTGGATGAACTCCAACTGCTGGATCAGCACTGGAGACTTGCCGGAGAGGATTTTTACGCCAGTAGTTCTCCTTTCGTTTCTTCGGTTGTCCTATATCACATGCACCTATGGTTTTCAAACCAAGAAGCCAAGAAATTAGGCATTTGACTTTATGATTATGATCAGATCAGGGCAACCCTTAAACAACCAGGAAACAGGAACCAAGTTTGTTAAAGATTTTGAGTCAGCAACTTGCACCTTGAAGACACTGGAATATGTTGAAGATATTGTTAGATAAGTACTCATATTACATTAAAACTCAAATTTAGTCATACTACTGTATTTAACTCAACCTCTAACAGGAAATCCCCGGTGTGTCTCTGTTACAATGTAATAAGCCACGTGTAATAGTCACGTGTCTAAGAGTAAAAGTGTATGTATTTATATTGTAGTATGTATAAATACAAGGGGTTATAGGAAATAAAATAACGAGAATTCCAGAACTATTTGGACTCTACCAAATTAACATGGTATCTGAGCAGGGTTACTTTCCTTGATAAATCTCTTTAGAAATTTCTGGTTCTTCGATCTAAGAAGCACTTCTACTGTTTTCTTTTCTGGTTCTTCGATCTGTGAAGGATGTCTGAAGCTGTTTTCTCTGGTTCTTTCTAGCTGCTCATTTGTCTAAAGGTGTTCTGAAAGTTTTTTTTTTCTCTCAGATTTGTGTTCTTGAAGTTCTTGATTCGGTTTGTTCTTCTGCTCCAAGTTTTCTCTGATTTCCTGGCTTAGGGTACTGATTTACCCTATTTTGATTTAGTGTTGAGTGTTTCCACTGGATCTCGTCTTTGCTTCCGCTGATGCATCTTGATTTAGGTTTTTTTTTCTTTCTCCATTTGTGGTTCGTGTTTTGTGTCTCTGCACTTCTTGATTTAGACTTTTTGTGGTTTAAATCGGTAATTCTTTGTCTTGATTCGTGTCTTTTCTCCTCAATCGAAGGTTCTTGGTGTTGTCTATACCTAAATCTGTTCCTATTCTTCGAAGATTCTTGGTTTCTTGGTTTCGACAGTTTTTTTTGTTGGTTCTCTTTTGCTCGATAAAATTGTTTTCAGGGTGATGAAGTCTTCACAGCCTGTCACCTCTGGTTCCTCTCCTTTGACATTATACCCTGCAGACAATCTGGGTAATGTCCTGGTATCCCATTTGCTGGACGGCGATAATTATCCGACCTGGATGCGGGCAATGAAGATTGCTCTTGGGGCGAAAAATAAGTTTGTGTTTGTTGATGGCACTTATCCCCGACCTAATCCTAAAGATGAGTCTGATGCAACTGCTCTCTGGGATCAGTGTGACCTCATGGTCATGTCATGGATATACAATGCCTTGAAGAGGGAGCTGCAAGAGACAGTCCTCTATGCCAAGAGTGCTCGGGAGCTTTGGCTGGAATTGGAGATTCGCTATGCCCAAGGTAATGGTGCCCGAATTTATGATCTTAAGCGTCGAATTGCTGTTCTGCAACAAGACAATTTGTCTATCTCTGGTTACTACTCTGTCCTCAAAGTCTTATGGGATGAGTTAGATTCTTATCTACAACTCCCTGAGTGCACTTGTGGTGCTTTGTCTTCTTGTACTTGCAAGCTGCTGTCTACTCTGTCTGCTATGGCTCAGTCTGAGAAGGTGTTTCAATTCTTGATGGGGCTTAATGATATCTATGGGACAATTCGAACCCAGATACTGTCAATGGATCCTCTGCCTCCTTCAGCGAAAGCATATGCACTTGTCCTGCAAGAGGAACGACATCGAGGTCTCTGCTTCCCTCAGGTGCCCACTGATAATTCTGCATTTGTGCTCACTCGTCAGTCGGACTTCAAGAAGAAATCAATATGCTCTCACTATCATCGACAAGGTCATACAAAAGAAAAGTGTTTCACCCTCCATGGCTTTCCTCCAAATTTTGGCCGACGCAATACAAGAGTGTTTTCGGTTCCAAAGGCGTCTCAGGTTCATGCTGTTACAGACATAGTGTCTGAGGATATTGCTACAGTGTCTCCTTCACATGAGTCTCCTTCTGCTCGGCCTGAACAATTTCATCAGCTCACCACAGAACAATACAATCAGTTAGTGTCCTTTATAAATTCCTCCTCCACTGTGAACTTTGCAGGTATGCATCCTACTCATTGTTTTTCTGCGGCTGCTTCTCTGTCTAAACCATGGATTATTGATTCTGGAGAAACTAATCACTTTGCCTGTGCTCCACCAACATACCCAACCTCCTTTCCTGTGTCTCATAAGTCCCCTGTTATCCTTCCAGATGGTTCCCAGTATCCAGTCACTCAGTTAGGAACCTATGCTTTAACTGATAATCTACATTTAAAAAATGTTTGTCATGTTCCCAGTTTTTCTTTCAATCTTATATCCGTTGCTCAAATTACTGCTTCTCTGAACTGCTCTGTGACATTTTTCTCAACATTCTGTGTCTTTCAGGACTTACCAACCAAGATGGTGATTGGACTGGGTCGGCTACGTGACGGGTTGTACCACTTTGACTCATCTGGAGTTGCTACTTCTTCCGCTTCTTCATCTGTTGTTGCTGCCACTATCTCCACAGTGTGGCACAATAGGTTAGGTCATTCTTCCGTTCATATACCTCACATTCATTCTCGTGTTGATGTTTGTAAAATTTGTCCATTAGCCAAACATACTCGTACTCCTTTTCCTACCAGTGTATCTAGGTCGTTAGTTTCCTTTGAGCTCATACATGCTGATATATGGGGCCCATATTTTACAGCCTCCAATACAGGCTGTCATTATTTTTTGACCATTGTAGATGATCACTCTAGATCCACGTGGGTATATCTGATGAAAAATAAATCTGATACTTTTCTATATCTGTCTTTGTTTTTTAAGATGGTTTCTACTCAGTTTTCAGCTGTCATAAAATTTTTAAGGACTGATAATGGTCAAGAATTTCTTTCTACTTCCTAACAAAATCTGCTTCATTCTATGGGTATTACTCACCAACTCACATGTGTATACACACCTCAATAAAATGGTGTGGTAGAAAGGAAACATAGACACCTATTGCAAATTGCTAGGGCTCTTCGGTTTCAATCCGCTTTACCTTTGTCATTTTGGGGTGATTGTGTGTTAACTGCATGTTATCTCATCAATATGTTACCTTCTCCAATTCTTTCTGGCAAATTACCTTATGAAATTTTGTTTCATCAAACCCCATCCTATGCTTATTTACGTTCAGTCCCTTGCATCTTTGTTGGGTATCCTCCTAATCACAAGGCTTACCGGTTATATAGTTTGGCTACCAACACATATCTTACTAGTAGGGATGTCCAATTTTATGAAGACATCTTTCCATATCTCTGCAGAAAATTCTTCTTCCTCTATAGTGGTTCCTGTACCTGTCACAAATAGTAGGACCTCTGTTGATCTTTCAACTCTCTCTCCAAACCCATCCGTCAATCCTTCATCTTCTTCAGTTTCAGACCCTATTATCTCTTCTTCATCCTTCTCTGAACCTGCTCTCATTTCTTCTCCATCTTCCCTCTTGAACTTGGACACCAATGTTTCTTCCTCATCCGATATGGTTCCCATCTCCTCTACCACAAATTTCGACTCTATTTCACAGCCTACTGGCTTGGTCTTTGCTGGCCCACGGCGCTCCAGTCGACCTAGGCATTCCTCTATACTGCTAAAAGATTTTGTGTGCAACCATGTTGCAGGCCCATCAATGTCCATCTCATCTATAGGTAATTCTGTTTACCCTATTCAGGCCCATTTATCTTTTTTTAACAATTCTACTTATCAGGCCTTACTGTCCAGTTTGTGTACTCAATCTGAGCCCAAGTCCTATAAACAGGCTGCTCAAAGTCCATTATGGCATACGGCTATAGCTGAAGAAATGAAAGCTCTTATACAAAATAATACATGGTCCATTGAAAAGTTACCACATGGCAAGCAACCCATTGGCTGTAAATGGATTTTTAAAATAAAACATAATGCTGATGGGTCAATTAATAGGTATAAGGCCCGCTTAGTAGCCAAAGGATTTACTCAATTAGAAGGACTCGATTACCATGAAACCTTTGCACCAGTTGCAAAAATAGTTACTGTGAGAAGCCTTATATCCTTGGCTGCCTATCGAAAGTGGGATTTACATCAATTAGATGTCAAAAATGCCTTCCTACATGGGGATTTGGATGAAGAGGTGTATATGCATCCCCCTCCGGGCCTTACACATAATGGAAACCCACTAGCTTCAGATTTGGTATGTAGACTTCACAAGTCTCTTTATGGGCTTAAACAAGCCCCAAGACAGTGGAACAAAAAGCTTGTTGATGCGCTCCTTCAATTACACTTCAAACAATCCCTTGCGGATGCCTCTTTATTTGTTTACAATGATGGTATAATCTTCACAGCTCTTCTAGTTTATGTTGACGACATCATCCTTACCGGGTCCCATCCTGATCATGTTACTCAAACAAAGGCCCAGCTTCATCAATTTTTCCAAATCAAAGATTTGGGGCCGTTGACATATTTTTTGGGCATCGAGGTTGTGTCCACTTCTAGTGGATTGTTGCTGTGTCAACAAAAATATGCAATGGATATATTAGGGGATTCTGGCTTCATTGGTTGTAAACCCAGCCCATTCCCAATGGAACAACACTTAAAGTTGGACAATGAGTCTGGTACTCCTCTTCAAGACCTGGCAGCCTATCGTCGTCTCATTGGAAGGTTGATATACTTGACGGTCACTAGACCAGATTTATGCTATGCTGTGCAAAATCTCAGCCAATTCATGCACAGTCCTAGGGAGCCGCATCTCAATGCTGCCCATCGAGTCCTGCGGTATATTAAGGGCTCACTTTCTCTTGGGCTTAATATGACACCAGCCCATGAACCAGTTCTGACCGGTTATTGTGACTCTGATTGGGCCAGCTGCCCTTTCACTCGTCGGTCTACTACTGGTTACATTACGTTTTTTGGTGATTCTCCTCTTTCATGGAAAATTAAGAAGCAACTTACCGTTTCACGTTCCTCCGCCGAAGCTGAATATCGCTCCTTAGCATCACTCACATGTGAAATCATATGGTTAAAGGCGCTTTTTACTGATTTGGGGTTTATTCATCCCGCTCCAATTTCTGTATATTGTGATAGTCAGGCCACTCTTCATATCGCCGCCAATCCGGTTTTCCATGAGAGAACGAAGCATATTGAAGTAGATTGCTACTTGATTCGGGAAAAATTATAAAGTGGTCTTCTCCAACTTTTTCACATTCGATCACATTTACAGCGGGCTGATATTTTAACTAAACCATTGGGCCAAAGTTCGTTCTTATTGTTACTTGACAAGCTAGGACTTCGGCTGCCTCCTGTGTCCACTTGAGGGGGGATGTTACAATGTAATAAGCCACGTGTAATAGTCACGTGTCTAAGAGTAAAAGTGTATGTATTTATATTGTAGTTTGTATAAATACAATGGGTTATAGGAAATAAAATAACGAGAATTCCAGAACTATTTGGACTCTACCAAATTAACAGTCTCTTCCTCCCTAAGCGTGTTCTTTTTCCCGCACCTCATTTCTTCCATTTTGTTTTGTTTTGTTCTGAAGTCCTCTTTCTGTTTCCTCCTATATGCTTTGATTTGATACTCCATGGATTCAAACAAACTCTCTTTACCATATCCACCGAACATAAACTCTTCTGCAAACCCTACAACATCATACACAGAGCAGTCTTTACATGCATCTAACCTCCCTCAAGTTAAAATTCCAGAGAATCCTATTGGAACCCTGGTGTTAGAAGATGAAGTGGAAGTCACCTGTGCCGATTTTGGCCCACTAACTTTGATAGGAAAAGTTTTAGCAGGCAAGACATACCGGAAACAGACGGTTTTTGAAGCTTTAACTGCTGCATGGAACCCTCGTCATCCTCCGGTGGAAGTTTCTTCTTTCTCTTCTAATATATATATATATATATATATATATATATATATATATATATATATATATATATATATATATATACCTTTAAATTTAATCATCCTTTGGATCTCGACAATACTCTTAATGAAGGTCCCTGGACGGTTTCAGGCAACCTTATCGAACTTGATATGACACTGAGAGGGGACCTCCACAACTGAAAGTTTAATAAGGTTGAAATATGGATTCAATTACATAATGTTCCTTTGGAATTTTTTACAGATAAGTTCACTCCTTAGCTCGCATCCATGCTTGGTCCTGTTTCTCAATTGATGCTCATTGATGGAATATCCATGGGACAGAAGCATCAATTTATCAGAGCCAGAGCCAGTATAGAGGTTGATAAACCATTGAGAACTTGCTTCAAAATTCAAAGGAAGAATGGTAGGGAACAACTGATTCTACTCAGGTATGAGAGGCTCCCTATTTACTGTTTTTTCTGTGGTTTAATTGGTCATGACCACCGCAGATGCGATCTAAGTTTTGAATTGGACGAGTTACATAGAATGGAGCATGGATGCACTCCTACGGATAACTGTCCTTTAATCCCAGCAAGGCAGTTCTCTGATCTTAAGGCCTTAATACCTCCAGAAAGGTTAATAGAAAAAGCAAAGGTCATTAGTAAAGCAGCTTCAGGAGAATCTCATATTGGTTCAGCTGCAAACCAAACTAACTTGGCCGGAAACACGTCGGAGAAGATAGGCTGCGAGCTCAAAGTCAGGCGACCCCTCATATTCCTACAAAGTGGCCAGCTGGAGGTTCATCTACTCCCAGGTTAGCATTAATTACAATATGGAGAACACCAAGAGCCCCTTAACACCTTCCCAACCCTACTCAGAACCCTCCACATTAAATCAAAGCATTTTCCCATGCCACAAAAGTGTTATTATCAATCCTCCTTTCCAACACAATTTACACAACACCCAACCACCAACTCTCCATGAGAATATTTCTATTGAGCATGAGGCCACGGCCCAAAGAAAATCCCCCCCCCCCCCCCCCCCCCCCCCCGGGGGGGGGCCCCCCCCCCCCCCCCCCCCCCGGGGGGGGGGGGGGCCCCCCCCCCCCCCCCCCCCGCCCCCGGCCCCCCCCCCCCGGGGGGAAACTCCCCCTCCAAAGGAAGAGTTTATGTTAATCAGCCAATTGGCATGCTTAGGAAGGATAGAGTGGAAGAGGCAAGGACTCTTCACCATCAACAAGTAACATGGCCCACGCATCCTTTCATGCTAATCTGGAAAATGCGAATATTACGGCTGTTACTCCAACAAATCCTCAATTCACTCCCCAACAGCACGTCGCAATATCTGAATTCATATTGAATAATCCTGATTTGGCGTCGGTTATTCTCAATAAAATGTCAGCGGTATCGATTTCTAATACCCCTAGAGAGATGACTCGATTAGACACTTCATCATCGAACAAGGAGGAATATCCAGCAGTGGATACCAATCTGAACCATCCCCAGGAATTATCTGAAAATTTCTTGGCTGGGCCGTATTTGGAAATTAAGGAATCAGGGGTAAATTTGGAACATAACAGAATGGGATCTACTTCAAGCGCATACCAGCTTACATCTCAAAGACCACAGCTTATTATTTTTGGTCCTAATCAACAGGGAACTAATAGAGCTCGTACTTCATTGGATGAGTTTGAGAATCTAGTCAACCAAGATGGCTATTTTTTAACATATGGACACGTGGTGGTTAGAGAGAATCAGCCCCACGTGTCACACCTCAATTTTGGATTAATTAGAATGGTGTGATGAACCGTCAATAAACTAATGGTCCAACCAGGATCTCGTATAGGTTATGCCAACCATGTTAAACCAAAACACATTCCACATTAATCAGACATAATAAAGTAAATAGCGGAAGTCTTATTAATAATGAACTGAGGTCTAATCATAATAAATAATTAATATTTCAGTTATCTTCAAGTAATCAAAACATAATTTAATACATATTACAAATATCCAAATATGAAAGTTAAACACTAAGCGCATCCATAGTTGAAATGCTCGCTTAACGAATCATAATAGTCCTCCATAGCTTGTTCATCCATAGCAGCCACCTGTTCATATGTTGGCGTGTCGACATAATCTTCAATTGTAATACCTACAACATCAGAAACTAAAAAGAATTACGCGCACGAGGGTCAGCTCTCCACCTTGAACTCAGTGAGTAAATAAAACAATGCAACAAACATATGCATGCATTCAATTCATATCTTTAGTATAGTTTATAAGTTAGCAATGTGCTATAGAAAGGATTGAAGGCCCCCGCACCTCTATACACGAGTGTGTGAAGCCGTCCAATAGATCAAACACCATTGTCGTTCCACATGCATCTATCATGGAATAGAGATAGAGCTAAAGTGCCCGGATCAAACACTGCATGACACTTCCCCTGATGCCCTACCCATACCAACACGTAAGCCCCTATTAGCGAGGGCTTGCAAATTGGGCTCGTAATTAACCAATCCTAATGCCAAATAGTGTATCCAAGGCCTCACCCCAGCATCCCTCAATACGTCTATAGAGATAGAATTAAGGTCCCCGGGCAGAGTCAAAGACTACACGGTCCGAGACCACCTCCCCTGATGCCCTACGACGTAATAGTTCTGCTAAGGTAATGGCGATACGACGATACCAGTCGACAAGACTTGAGTAGAGATAGAGCTAGAGTTTGGTGACCAGGATGAACCACAGTGTCACGTCCTCCCCTGATGCTCCACTCGCATCAAGTACACTAACCACACGCATACATTCACATGTCTATTCCTAGCATCATCATCATCATCATGTTATAAATAAACGGAATTAAATATGCATAGACAGTAATAACAGGTATATTGGATGACATGTGAAATGCACATTACAAGCATACAAGTATAGAATCATTCATGGCATTGGACTCAATAAGTAAAACAGTTTATCATTAGTCAATTAATTTAGGTCTTGTTTCCTCAACTTTGATCAATGTTTGTTCCTCTCCCAAGCTTTGAAAGTCACTTTGAATCCATTAGGAACCTAAATAATTATTGTATTTAAGTTAGGGTTCAAGTTTACCAAGTTACAATAGTCAAAAACCTTGTTTGGTCTCAAAATATGCTTGCTGTTATCGTGTGGTCGCATGTATGGTCGATCCTGTGGTCGCAATATATGAGACCACACACTGTGTGGTCGAACCCTGTGGTCGCATTTTATGTGACCACACCATGCGACCACACCTTTCCTGGGAATTTCCCGAATAGTTGTGGTCGACCCTCTGATCACCCTGTGGTCGACCATAGGCTGTGACCACGTGATGTTTGGTCACTTTTTCATCTTTAATCCGAATTCTTCCTGGGCCGATTCCTCGGCTCATCACTTGGGTTCATCCTATGATTATTCTATGGCCATTATTTATAGTTTCTCATTAACCATTATCCCTAATCTATTTTCTCATGGTTTTTCTTAGAAATTCCATAACCGAAATCGTTGCATTAGATTCAACACATCAACTTGATAAAATGAACCTATCCTATCTGATCTAGCCTACAAAGTCAAGTCCATACCTTACGCTTATTGTAGGGAGATAGAACTTTTCTCTTCAATTAAAACCTTCTTCTCCAAGCTTCTTCTCCAAATCTCCTTCTTCCCCTTCTCTTCCTTTCTCTTTCTCTCTTAGGTTTAGGGTTTCAATTTGAGTTTTAAAAGAGTGAGAGAGGCTAAGGAACATCCTTTATATAGAGAAAAACCTCCATATAGAGTCTCATTTTAATTAGGAAAGAGTCCCCCTCAAATTAGGAAAGTTTCATAAACACGGAGTCTGCTCAGCATCGTGTGGTCGCACGTGGGGTCGCAAAATTCGTCGACCACACGTCCAAAATATGCGACCACATGTTGTGTGGTCTCATGTGTGGTCTCATGTATCGACCACACGTATCGACCACACCCCTCAAAACTGCTACCACACGATCAAAATTTTCTGATTTTTAATTTTTTACTGGTTGCTTCCACACGATTTTAAACGGTCAACCACACCAACTAAATTTGACTTGTTACTTACCTTATCTTGTGATTTCTTCATATAATTGATTCACTTGAGCCGATTATGATGGGAAGACCGGTCCCGACATGAGAATATAAGGTTAGACCAGGTTCGTGGCGTGCGGGTCTTACACCACGGGTGCTCATGAAACTTTTAAGCTAGAACTGTCAAGGGTTGGGGGGTCCTTTAACAGTTCGAGCTCTCAAAAAACTTCTCCAAGCGGATAAACCAGATATTGTTTTTCTCATGGAAACAAAAAATAAAAGAGAGAAGGTGCAGAGCATCCTTAAAAATCTCCAATGGAATCACTCCTATTTTGTGGATCCAATTGGCATTGGTGGGGGCCTTGTTCTGTTATGGAATTATAATCTCTCTATTGAAATTGTGAATTCTTCTCCGAGATTTATTGATCTTCTCATCAGAAAACCGGATTATATTCCCTGTTATATTACTTGTATTTATGGAGATCCTATAAAGGATAAGAGACAGAATCTTTGGGAAACGATTTCGCAAATGTGCTCTATGAGAAGTAGTTGGATGTGTATAGGAGATTTTAACTCCTATATCGGACGGCATGAAAAGATTGGAGGAAGGGAGGATTTTTCTCATGACTGTCGAATCTTCAAAGATTTCTTTGATTCTTGCAATTTGCTGGAGATTCCTTCCCAAGGACCTCAGTTTACTTGGACCAATAAGAGGCAAGGAAGAGAGAATATTAGGGTTAAGCTCGATAGGGCCTTTTTCCAATTTTGGATGGAGATCAAAATTTTCGGATTCGTTGGTGCTGGTTAAGCCATCTTATGGCTCGGATCATTGCCCAATCCTTTTAGATACTTGTGGAGCAAAATTTAAGGGTATCAAGCCTTTTAGATTCGAGGCCATGTGGCTGCTGGATCCAAAATGTAAAGAAGTGGTGGAAAGAAGCTGGACTCTTCCTACAATTGCAAACGAGATCCCTGAGTTATCACAGAAATTCCTAAACTGTAGGAACTGTCTTAGGAAATGGAATAAGGATTCCTTCGGAAGAGTCCAAACTAACATTGCTTTACTTCAAGAAGAGCTCCTCCGGTTATAGACTCTTCCTCGTTCGGATCTTGACACTGCTAAGGAGATATAAATTATAAAAAGTCTGGATCTGGAATTACTCAAGGAGGAGACACTATGGAAACAGAAATCCCGTATAGAATGGCTGCGAAGTGGAGATGCAAACACTAGGTTTTTCCATGCCTCAACAATTCAAAGAAGAATCAACTACCGTATTACTTACTTCAAACTTCATAATGGTGTTTGGATTGATAAGGAAGAGGATATCTATGCGAATTTTTTAAATCATTTCCAGAGTGCTTTCTCTTCTCCCGGTGTTGATGGTGCGGACATTGACAATGCACTCCATCATATCAAGCCAGTGGTGTCTGAAGATACAAATGAAGATCTTTGCAGGATTCTAGATGTGGAGGAAATTTTTATGACTCTCAAATCCACGGCACTTTTGAAGTCTCCTAGCCCTGATGGATTTTCTCCAGTTTTTTTCCAGAAATTCTAGAGTATCACCAAAGATGTTGTCATCAATTTCGTTCACGGAGTTTTTCTTGCAAGTACTTTGCCTAAAGAACTTAATAAGACCTACATATGCCTCATTCCTAAAATTAAAAATCCTGAGACTGTTGATCATTTTTTACTTATAAGCCTGTGTGGGTTATGCACAAAAATAGTCTCAAAAATCTTGGTTCTTAGATTGAGATCTTTGCTTGATAACATTATATCCCCATACCAATCGGCTTTCATTCCATCTAGAGCTATTTCGGACAATGTCCTTATTGCTCATGAGGCATTCAACTTCATCAAAAGAAGGAAGAAAGACAACCAATTTTTGATGGCCATAAAACTAGATATGTAGAAAGCCTATGATAGGCTTGAGTGGAGCTTCATTGAAGCAACTTTGCTCAGATTTGGTTTTTCATCTAAATTAGTTTCTTTCGTGATGCAATTGGTGTCTTCAGTATCATATACACTATTAATTAATGGTGCAGGGCGGGATAAATTTGTTCCTTCTAGGGGAATTCGACAAGGGGACCCCCTGTCCCCTGCTCTTTTTATTATATGTGCTCAAGTTCTCTCCTCCATTATTTCTCATGCAGAGCATCAAGGTTTAATCTCAGGTATCAAATTTCATGGAAATGACTCCCATTAGTCATTTGCTTTTTGCAGATGATTGTCTTCTCTTTACTTAAGCAAATCTTGGCCATTTGGCTTCTCTTAAGAGATGTTTGGAGATTTATTGTAATGCTTCAGGGCAAAATATCAATTTGAAAAAATCTTCTCTAGACATTTAGCCTTAATACTCCAAATAAGATTCGGAGATGGTTTTCTAGAATTCTTAAAATTCCTTATGGAAATGGTCCGTCAAAATACCTTGGACATCCAATGGAGTTTGGAGGATCTAAGAAACAAGTTTTTAACTATGTGTTGGAGAATAATGCTTCAAAGATTAAAGGCTGGAAAGCTAATATGCTCTCATTTGCAAGCAAAGAGGTTTTGGTCAAAGCTGCTGCTCTTCCCACTATTAATTATGGCGCTTCCCATTTCAAGCTACCAGCCTCCATTCATAAAGCCATCAGACAGAATATTACAAACTTCATGTGGAGGAATAACGAGAATCATAAAGGGATTTCATGGGTGTCTTGGAGGAGGCTCTCCAAATCTAAAGAAGAGGGAGGTTTGGGTCTAAGAGATCCAGTTCTTCACAACAGGGCATTATTAGCAAAAAAAGGCTTGGAGACTTCTCAAGAATCCTCACTCGCCATGGGCTAAGGTAATGAAATCTCTCTATTATCCTACAAATAATTTTTTGAAGTCAAAGTTAGGAAGCCGCCCCGTCCTGGGCTTGGAGAAGTATTATTGAGGGGAGGGATGTCCTTGAAAAAGGATTAATTTGGCAAGTTGAGAAAGGAAATTGTATTAGTATTTGGAATGATCCTTGGGTGCCTTCCTTGCCAAATTTCAGGGTTACTACAGCTAGGAACCCAAATGTGGATGTTCTTTGGATTAGGGATTTAATTGATGCAGAATCTAGAAGGTGGAAGGAGCTAATTACAAAAAATTTTACTCCTGGTGAAGTTGATGCTATCATTAGTATTCATTTGAGTTTTTTTCCCAATGAGGATTACATCTTGTGGGGGAAAACAAAAAATGGCGAGTTCACTGTTCGTTCTGCTTATCACCTTCTCAAGAATGAAGAAGAAGATGCAGCTAAACATCTTCCTTCATCCTCGCGATGCCATAAATGGGAATTGATTGATTACCCAGTTGGAAGTTAATATGGAATGTTAAAACCTTAACGAAAATCAAATCCTTCCTTTGGAGAATGTGCGCCCAAGGTCTTGCTTCTAGTGAAAATTTGTCTTCTAGGAACATTAATATTATCTCCCATTGTAAATTTTGTGGCTCCAATCAGGAATGATCCGAACATATCTTTTTTCAATGTCCTTTTGCTCGTGCGGTGTGGTTCGGATCACCTCTTGCATACTTAATTCCTGCTGATGAGTTTTTTTTCTCTTCCTCAGTGGTTGCAACAATGGAGGGATATGGTTAAAGATATGAAGAAGGAAAGCAGATACCTTTTTTCCATGGCTTCATTCCTTTGCTGGCATATCTAGCTGGCTCGGAATGACTTTCATTTTAACAGAAGAAGTTGGAGTCCTGAACAAGTTAGTGCTCATGTTGTTGCAGCATTTCAAGAATATGCAGCTGTTCACTTTGTGGACAATCACTCAGAGGCCGATGTTGGTGCCCAGGATGAACCTGTCCAGTCAATTTCTTCTAGCTCATCTCCCCTGTTTATCATGAATACTGATGCTAGCATTAAGCCAGGTTCGTCTAGTGGGCGTATTGGTTACTGTTGTAAACCAGAGTTTGGTTCAATTTGCAAGGCTATATATATCTTCAACTTTATTTTCCACACGTGATAATGCAAGTGGAGGGGATCTTTAATTATTTCCTGACTTCGAGAGAAATAGGTTCACACGTGGTAAAAATATTGTTTTTATTTAATACGTACGATTGACAGGTCAACATGCACAACAGAAGAAGGAATAAACTATTTGGATGCTGCTCAAAGGATGGAATAAGTCTTAGTATATGATGGCTATCCTATTGAATTGGACTACTTAAAACCACCAGTCAAGCTTAACTATCATTCGACCCATTCTTTACCAATAAAAAGTGAAGATTTGTTCTTTTCATTACGATTTATTTACATGGGTTTATTTGTCAATTCATGATGAAGAAGGTTTGATGTCTTCAAATTATTGAAACACGGCTTTACGAGGGCATTTGTAAGGAATTTTGTGACAACAGTTGTCTATTCACGTGGGTTCTCCTCACCGCCGCCCCACGGTGGGGCTCGTTTTCTTCCAATTGGAATGCTAGGGATTGGAGGCACTCTCTAGAAACATTCAATAAAATTTTCATACAATCTTATATTTTAGTGAGCCGCCTATTAGACTAAGGTTTAGAACCGTGAAATGACTTCACATGGACTCCAAGAGTAGGAATGGTTAGATAAAAAAGAAATTGGGAACCGAACGGGTTACGACCAGAATAGAAGGTGGTAAGCATCTGGTTCGTTTGGAAAAATCGGCCTTCACTTAGTTAAGCAACTTTAACAATAAGATGAATATATCCTTAAAAACCCTAGAATCAAAAAGTTAGAGAGTGATAATGGCATAGCCTAAGAAAATTAGGAGTAATAATAAACTAAAGTAGCCATGCATGAACATAAAAAATAACAATCTAAATCCTAGATCTAGACAATATTGCATTAGACAAGGAACGACTCATACATATATAACGTGAGGATTCTCCCTCAACGTACCAAGCAAGATTAACTAAGCCGACTCGAAATTGAACGGAACTAATTCCAATTTAAACTTGTTTTAATGCAATACTGAGTCAAACTGGGTTAGGATGTATTGAACGATCCATATCTCACATGCGATATCACATTTCATGTCTAACCGTGGCTACCTAATCTCACTCGTACCTATGGGTTGTATTCCTTCTATATAGTTTTATTCTAGGTAAAACTCTACCTACTGTAATCTCGCATGGATACAAACTCTAAGGGCTTGTTTGATAACACTCTAGAATCCGGGTTTTGACTCCCAGAGCCAATATGGACTAGAATCACGTTTGGTAAAATCGATCGGATTCTTGACTCCCACGGAGTGAACTGGCTCCAAATGGACTTTAGAATCCAAATTTTTGGAGTACCAAATAGAAGTTTTTTTGCTCTGAAGCACATTTTGGGAGAAGAAAGAACCATGCCCCACCACCACTAGCACCAATCACCGCCACCACAACTACCACCACCCACCACCCACCACCGCCACCACCACGACCACCACTGCCACCACCGCCACCACTCTCCACCACCAACCACCGCCACCACCACGACCACCACCGCCACCACCGCCACCACTCTCCACCACCCACCACCGCCACCACCCCACCACCACCGCCACCACCGCCCCACCCCACCCCCAACACCACCACCCACCGCGATCACCACCCACCACCCAACCACCACCCACCACCGCCCACCCCCTCCACCACCACCACCACCAACACCCACCACCGCGATCACCACCACCACTCGCCGCCACCCTTCACCACCATCTGCCACCACCACTTACCCACCACCACCCATGACCACTGCCACTACCATCACAACTCACCACCAACACCACCACCCTAGAGTCCATGACAAAGTTCATTACCAAATATGTTTCTACTCTCAAATACTCCTGAATCCTCCTCGAGTAGAAATTGGAATGTGTGTGTGTGTGTTAGGAAACCAACTTACGGTTGTATAGTATACAACAAAGACAATTGTAAATATATACATATAGAAAAGCTAAATTGTGAATACAATAATTATTATTATTTTCTAGCAATATTGTGTGATTCAACATGGTATCAGAACCAACAATGGCCACCTCCGACAACTCCACCACCCCTTTCTAGTGGTTCATCACAGCAGTCTCCCAATTTTTCACAAGCTCATTACTTTATCTCCAGTAAATTGAACTCCAAAAATTATGTTTTCTAGTGTGCCCAAATCATGCTCTTTCTCCAAGATTAGATCTCTTTGGCCACCTAAATGGGACTTCTCCTTGCCCACAAGCACCCCCCACATCCTCTGCCAGTTCCTCTTCTGCACTGATCACTTCAGTTCCCATCACAGCAGAGCCATCCACAGTAGCATGAAAATGACATGACTATAATCTCATGAGCTTATTGTTCTCGTCTCTCTCAGGTAAGGCCTTTCCCCTCATTATTGGACTCACCTCAAGCAAATATTGAGAAGCTCTTGAGAAAACCAATGCAACCACATCAAATACTCGGATTCTATCTCTCCACATCTCTCACCTACAGCAAGCTAAGGTCATCGCTGATGATCTCGCAGTAGCGAATTGCCCTCTTCTGCCTGCAAGCTTCAACATATATATACTTTGTGCCTTTCTAGAGGAGTTCAAGACTCTCATACCAAGACTCATTGCAAGTGCCGAGCCTCTCATATTCGGAACTTCATGGCCTTCTGCTTAATCATGAATTTAAGACAAGCTCTATGGTCTCCTAACTGAACATCTCCTCCCCAGCACTTGCACTAGTCAACCTTACTCAACAACCCTCCAGCCGTGGTGCTCCCTCAGGCTATGGCTTCCCCATGGTCCAATCCTCTAGTTGTGGACAGTGTGGCCGAGGTTCCTGAGGTCATGGCAGTTGTCCATTCCCCCCAAGTCAATATTGTTTCATTTGTCGCTGTAATAATCACTCCATTGACAATTGTTACTGCTGCCAACAAACTCCACCATTCCAGCCACACAACCCCCTTTACCACCCCCTACCACCCCCATCGCCCACTACACTTTCCTTTAACCTATGCAACCTCCTCTGCATCCACATCACTCTCACTAGACAGGAAGTCGCCTATGCTGCCAATCATGTTTGTCAATTTATGCATTCCCCTACTATTGATCATTGGGCTCTTGTTAAGCGTATACTTCGCTATCTTAAGCACACTGCTACTCATGGGCTTCTCCTTAATCGTTGTTCCTCCCCACAGTTATAGACTTTTATTGATGCTTATTGGGGTGGTGACAATTCTGGTCGAAAATCCGTAGTTGCATATGACATTTATCTTGGTAGTAATCTTATTTCTTGGTTGTCTCGAAAGCAACGTACAGTGGCTCATTCTTCCACAGAGGCTGAATACAAAGCCCTTGTTGATGCTGGAGTTGAGCTTACTTGGCTCACCTCATTATTTCGTGAGCTTGGTGTTCCATTACAATCAACTCTTGTTCTCTGGTGTGCAACATTGGAGCCACTTACCTATCTGCCAATTCAGTTTTTCATGCTCGTACAAAGCACGTTGATTTTTATTTTGTAAATGACATGGTTGCTCATAAGGCATTGGTTGTTCAATTTATCTCCGCACAGGATCAAATTGCTGATTCTTTGACCAAGGGGCTATCATTTTCACAATTTATTACATTTTGAGACAAGCTCAAGGTTAGGCCACCTTGAGCTTGTGGGGGCATATTTTGTTGGGTTGGTATCTTGTATTCTGTGGGATCCACACAATTAATGAATTGTACTTGTATTAGGGTTTGATCTATTACATGTACAGGATAAACTTATAATTGTGATGGGATTAGGATTTCTAGGTTTCCTTATATAGTCTCTGTGTGGGAAAACCTAGGTAAGGCTGTAAGGGATGTCAGTGGATTCTCCTCTGACAGTGGAGAGCTGAAGGCACTGTAAAGCTGATAGATGAGCTAAGCCTGTCAGGTAGAGAGTTGTAGAAGTTTCTTGGGAATAAAGAATTTCTCTTTTCTCTGGTGGACGTAGGCATCCCACGATGGGGTGCTGAACCACGTTAATTCTTTGTATTTTCTTCTTGTTTGTGTCTCCCAATCCTAACATATTGAACGATCCTTATCTCACATGCGATATCACATCGCATGTCTAACCAAGGCTACCGAATCTCACTTCTACCTATCTCACATGAGTTGTATTCGTTTTTTTAAAGTTTTATTCTAGGTAAAACTTTACCTAGTGTAATCTAACATGGATACAAACTCTAAGAGAGTGTGTGTGTGTGTCTGTGTGTGTTAGGAAACCAACTCACGGTTGTATGGTATACAACAAAGACAATTGTGTCTGTGTGTGTGTGTGTGTACAAGAATATAAGAAGCTAAATTGTGAATACAAGAATTATCATTATTTTCTAGCAATATTGTGTGATTAAACAGGGTGGGTCAGGCCTGGTTTCACAACTTAGTTGGAAGAACCAAATAATGGGGTTGAGATGACGATGATTCATCCCATCCGATCCATTGACCGAAACACTTTCACTGCCCACTCAACTGCTTCCATTTTTTGGAAATGCAGCAATTTCTTATGGCTATAGTAGTATTGAAGTTTTGACACAGAAATGCTGCAATTTCTTATGGCTATAGCAATTTATATAGTTGGAGTTTAGACCAAGTCCGATGTTTTCAAACCAAGAAGCCAAGAAGGCGTTTGCATTTCATGCATATTCCACCTTATTTGATATTATGACTATGATCAGATTAGGGCAACCGTAAAACAACAAGAAAGCAGGAACCAAGTTATAGTGCTATACTAAGGGATCAGTGTCCCGGGAAATTTTCGTTACAACTATAACTATTATTACCAGTTAGCCATGTGGCTACGGTCAATTTGCTTAAACAGTTTCACCCAATCCTTTGTGCGACGCTAAGAAAGATCTTTTATTTCAAACAGCTCTTTGTGAGGAATCTGATTCATAGAAGACAGTAGACATGCATTCCCATCAGCACCAAACTACCTTAAAAGACTTAGAATCGGCAACTTGCACCATGAAGACATTGGAATATGTTCAAGATATTGTTAGATAAGTACTGATATTGCATTAAAACTCAAATTTAGACATAAAACTGTATTTTAAGTTAAAATGTTCATCTTCACCTATATTTCCCACACGTGATAATAAAGGTGGAGGGGATCTTTATTTATTTGCTGAAAGGAGGGAAGAAGTCTTAGTATATTGGATGCTCGCTAAAAGGAGGGAAGAAGTCTTAGTATATGATGGCTATCCTATTGATACTTAGAATGGCAGAGATCAGCCGCCATTTTTAATTAGGTTTCTATGACAAGGATTAAAACCACCAGTCAAGCTTAACTACCGTTCGACCCAGCCTTTACCAATAAAAAGTGATAATTTGTGCTTTTCATTAGGATTTATTTACGTGGGTTTATTTTTATTTGTCAATTTGTGACGATGAGGGTTTGATGCCTTCAAATTATGAAACGTGGCTTTACAATGACATTTGTGAGGAAATTTGGGAGAACAGTTGTCCGTTCGCATCGCTTCTCCCCACCGCCGCCCCTTCTGGCTGGTTTTCTTCCTTTTTTTTTTTTTTTTTCGGGTAAAAACCAGATCTATTGGTTTTCTTCGTATTGGGATGCTAGGGATGGGGAATGCTAATGTGGAGGCACTCCAAAAATATTCAATAACATTTTTCATACAATCTTATTTAGTGAGTCACCACCTAAATTAGGGTTTAGGACCCATGAAATATCTTCATATTGACTTCAATAGTAGACATGATTTCATAAAAATGAAATTAGGCACGCGACATGCTACGACCGGAGAAGGTGATGCCTTAGCTTTTGCTTGTGAGGTTTTGAGCCATGAATTAGTGGAGTTCTGTGTTGCTCAACCTCAGGATCAACACCGGACATGTCATCATATGACCATGCAAACACTTCTTGGACTATTTTCAATAGTTCAGTTATTTCGGAAAACAGTTTTTCATCAAGGGTAATGTCAATCTTGATTTCTCGGGGTTTGATAAGTGCACCTAAAATCTCAGGGCGACACGTAGCTGTTGTTTGAGTATTTGGGAACCACTCCCCCCCCCTCTTTTATTTCTGACTGCAAACTCTACATCCAAGTTTGGAGAATGGTTCATAGCCCAACTTGGAATTGTGATCCTCCGACTCAAAGACAACACCATTCTCAGCTGACAAATATGTACACTACAACAATACCTATATTTGGGGCTTGGAAATTTTCCATCAGCGAAAAGGCCATTCCGTCGCCGTTGATCTTTACTGATGAAATAGTATTCCGTCGTTGTATCTTCCATCACGAACAACCCTGACAGAAACTAGGTTGTGCGGTAAAAATATTAGATTTTTCCTAACAGAAATTAATTTCCGTATCGCACAAAATAGGTATTATTCTCGATGGAAATTTTTTCGTTGTCGCTTAAAAAAGGGTTTTTATCAACAGAAATTGTCGAGAAAAATCAGTAATATTCCCAACGGACATGTGATTTCCGTCGGGAAAAATGGTATTTTTACTGGCACAAAATTTATTACCGTCCAAAAAAATCTAAAAAAAAATAATAAATAAATAAAAAATGCCCTTTTGCACATGCAAGTCAGTAGTGTTGGTAAACTCAAAAGAAACAGAAACAGAAGCAGAAGAAAAAGAGCATGATGAAACCTAAACTTGATTTAAGCCCGATTAGGGCTTTCACCAAAACCACCCCATTACCATCCCTAATCCTTACACTTGAAAAGGTGGGGAAAAATAAGGAAGAGAAAGAAAGTCTTCTCGTCAATACATTTGCCAAACAAGCTTAAGGAGGTTGGAAAAAGTGAAACGGGACACTCACAAATGAGTTTATAATATCATCAACAGAGTTCTTATAGAAGCACTTGTCAATTATTGACTGCCTGCAAGGAAACAAAAAAAAAAACAATGTAAATTCTAATAACATCATCTTCTCCTCCAAAGGCAGTAAAGATGTGTTGGGTTCAGTATTAATACTTGTGTAAGATACTATCTTCATCAAGTTGAATATCAATTGAGAATTCTTCAATGACTGATTTAACAGCATTCTTGTCACCTGAGTTCAAGCTAATCAAACGCTTCTTGAGCTCCGGCATTATCTGACAGAAAAAAAAAAATCCCATGATATGCAACTAATTTGAATTTCCATACATGCAAAAGTAGTATAAAACCATAAATGATGCTGACACCAAGGAAAGAAGACAATGGCTTAAATCTGTTAACAAAAAACAATGTGATGGAATGCTTGGATGGTCATTTGGAACTAGTCAGGCCTTAATTTATAACAAAAGTAGGGAAAGTAAAAAAACAACTAACACCTCCATTAACTGATTTCATTAAATATTAATTAAGAGTCAGTCAAATGGGAATACCCATAGTGCCCTCACGGCTTGCTAAATTCAGCAAAATGCATACAATTAATTATATTCTTTCGATGTAAAATGAAGTAGGGACTTTTTAAGTCCCTGCAATTCTTACAGGTAATTGGCATTAAATAGTGAGTCCTACTTTACAATTTTAGCTTCCTTCTTTTGAATTTTTATGGGACAAACTCTATCATTAGATATGTGGCATTCTTTTTTTTTTATTAATAAATAATTTTTTTACTTCCACCCATTTCACATTGAAACAAATAGGCTTTAGGATAAATGTAATTAAAGATGGATACTATAAGTTGATTTATGTTAAATAAACATGGCCAAAGAAAATGAATCTTAGTTTTATCCAAGAATCTGCAGACTGTTAAAAGCCAGGTGCCTCACATGTAAATACATAATCCATTAACAAGGTCCATGAAACAGTAGGAGAAACTATAGGTTCTAATAATCAAAATACTTTATTTTAATTCCACTCATCAGTTTACAATTGATAATAATTGAAAAAGAGTGTGCTTTAACATATGCTGTTGGACTTTATGTTGTCATTGTTGGCAACTTGGCTGATGTGACAGTATTTGTGAGTATTCAATCAGAGAAATAAGGAGAGAGAGTGTCAGTGCAGTGGCACAGATGTGGCAACTTCGCTTGTGTTCTACATTGTTCTACATGTGTTTCAGATGACTTACAATGAGTTAAATGAGATTTTACACTGATTTTGATGAGAGAGTGTGTTTGTGGACCCCACAAGTGATGTGGTCGAGTTTCTAATGATGCGACAATGTTCCTGAAGCTTTTCTGATCATGTTCATGTTTCTCATGTTTCTGGTGTTGTGGCATTGAAGAGAGAAATTCAAGAGAGAGAAAGAAGAGAAACAATCAGAAGAGAGAGAAAGAGGAGAGAGAAAAAAATGTGAGTGGGACCCACAGGTGTGGTGGCAAGGTGACATGTCAACACGGCAGCCCACGACACTTGGCATGCATGCACGCAAAGTTTCAGGTTTAAATTCCAAGGTTTGACAGAGTTTTAACTTTGGGTCTATTTTTAGTGAGTCCCACAGTAGGTTCGTGGAAATCCAACAGTGGAAAGATGTAGAGCGTCGAGTTATCTTTCCAAAGCAACTTGAATCACTCAATTCCGACGTCGGATGAGAGAGATATCGGAGTTTCTGTCGGATCACTCGAAAAAGTCATTTCACAAGTTGTTTAGGGGCAATTTCGGCATAAAAAGAGGAGAAGATGCAAGATCAGCGGCCAGATTGAAGCCACGATGCTCAGATCAACTTTGAATGGCCCAGATCAAGGTGGGATCGAGTGTAATGTGGTCTTTGCGTCTTGATACCATCGCGCGCATTCTAATTGGACGGAGGCAAGTTAATAAAGTGTTCCGTGTCACATGAAGAAAGGATTATGATTCCATGGTTCGCCCTTGATTCGGTGTGTCACATGTATGATGTGACGGCGACACAGATTCGCATCCGATGGCTTCCATTAGTCTCGATCGCGATCGACGCGATTTATGCGAATCCAATGGCGCATGTTGAGTTCTGCCTTTTTAAGGTTATCCGACGGCTGGTAGAGGAGATTCTACATCACCCAATCAACGTTCGACAACGCGCCGGAGCGGGCAGCGATTCCGTGTAGCGCAGGTGCACAGTATGCCTCCGAAAGATTCCGTTTTAAATTTTCTGATTGGTCGAACTTCAAACCGCCATGACTTCTTCATCCGAGCTCCAAATCGGTCTGTTCAAGTTGTAGTTTTCATATTTTTGGATGCTCTATCTATTGGATGCCATTGGGAGTCGTGAAAATATAGAGAAAAATTAAGAAGAGTGTTTTGAAGGTAGAGAGAAGGTTTTTTAGGGTTTCGTATCCTGTGGGAGTGATCAATCACCAACTACCTCTTCTTTGTGCATCAATGGAGTGCTAAATCCCTATGAGAAGTCAGTAGAACTTTTATTTTCACGTTTATGGTGATTATGGGTTGTATAGAAGAGATTAGAAACCTATGAGCAAGGTGTGCACATTGAAAGCTGTTGAAGAGTACCTGAGGTCAGTGTGAAGCTTTAGATATATTATTGGTCATTCGAAAGCATTCTTTGTGAGATTTTCCAAGTCCCTTATCTATTTATGCTTTCAATTTATTGTATGCTAGCGTAGGTGCAATTGTTGAATACCTAGCTAGTGGGGGAAAACTATAAGGCAAATTTATAAGCCTAAAAAAATTGTTATTTGCTTCCCGTGGGTGCGGGTTAAGCATGGTGTGCAGCGTGTGCTGAACACTGGTACTTGATACCTGAATTCCTGGCACATGTGTGTCCTCCTAGTTTTATGCTGGGTAAATTGGGTGTATGTACTCCCTGCTGTGTAGACAGCAAAAAGAAGTGTATTGAGTATATACGGAGCCCGTTGGGCATTACTCCGTGGACTAGCCATCACACACTGTGTTGGTGAACCACGTATATCCTGTGTTGTGGACTGTCTTTATTTTTCTATATATTTTGGACTACGTGGAATGGTTTGCAGGATCGGTGTGCAAATCTGATAGACCTGGCCACTGAGTGGTAGCGAGGTAGATTTGCATACGCTTGTGTATGTGTAAAAGAATATATCTTCATCAGCTCTGGACAACAGTAAATAATTAAAGAGAATTTTCAGACAGTGATTCACCCCCCTCTCAGTGTCATATCAAGTTGATCATATGCATGATCAAGAAATTCATGGTTCCAATATCAGGATTGAAGAAAAGGAAACAGACATGGGCTTAACCCCACCTTAGAAGGGACAAAGTGGGTTGCCAGGCCGAGGGCAACTAGTTCCTTCCTGTTCAGTATAGCAGCTGTTAAGGTCAAGTATTCCCCTGTGGAATTGAACTTGATATATCCATTGCTAGCAAGGGAACATGAAAAAGCATTCTGTTCCTAGATTATTTCTACAAGAAAACTTCAGCCCCATTTTGCTGCTACATCAAATTATTCCCCCTTAAGAATGAGCATACAAACATTTCACTTTCACATACCACAATCTATACCTGATTTATGTCATTTTTCTCACAAATTACGAGCTTACCCAAATACCCAGAGAGACGTAGAAGAAAGTATGATAAGCTGCAGTCTATGTGAAACCCGATACTAGCTTCAGGAGTGGCAAAAACCTAAACAGCAAAAGGAAATCCCTACATTTCACTTTCACTTACCACAATCTATACCTGATTTATGTCATTTTTCTCACAAATCACAAGCTTACCCAAATACCGAAGGAGACGTGGAAGAAAGTATGAGAAGCTGTCGTCTGTGTGAAATCCAATACTAGCTTCGGGAGTGGCAAAAACCTAAACAGCAAAAGGAAATCCCTCAAATCGATGGTTTACAAATTACTCCACATGTAACAGCAACACATTTACAAGATGTGCTTCATTGTGTTCTTGACCCAAAATTAAGATGAACAGTAACTAGCAATATCTAGACCAGAGTCAAAATCGTGCAGTATTATCTGTGACAACTGAGAATTTCATTGGAATCATAAGAGATGCACCTCCACCCATGCATATTCCATGAACAAGAGCCACCTAGCAACAACATAATAGATAGTTAGTGAACACAGACAATAAAACAGAGGGAATATTGTTTTCATTCACCAGTATTGGCCTTATACCTAGGTTTTCTTATAGGTGGGATTGTGATAACACAACCAATACATTCTATATACAACCTCTCGGGAGTTTGATATTAAGGGAAGCATCCCAACCCAAAATGGATTTGCCATTAAAAACAGAACCAATTCAACTCAGCCAACACTATCTTTAAAGGGGAGATAAGACGAAACTGAAACCAAACCAGACTTTGGCATCAAATAGGAAACTATTCAAATCTCACGCTTCTCACCGAACATATTTCTGTAATAGTATCAACCTGATTAGAAAACTCTAACAGTCATGCCATTTGCCACAATGGAGAATTGAACCACAATAAGCCAAAAATCAGATTTCACATGGAGAAATTAAAAATTAATTGAAAAACCAGCAGGAGATGAACTGACATGGAAACAAGCTTAAAATAACAAACTCGAGAGGGACTAACTAATAAGTTGGGATTCCAATAGGCTGAATTTGGCAGCCTCACATTATTTCAATCCCATTGATGAATAGTAGCTGTAAGGAATCAGCTGATGGATTAAAGTATCTCTATACTTTTTAGCCAGATCAAAGTCAATGATGTTTACCTGATTTGCATGCTTCCCCAAGCCTATAAGAAATTGTCTCGCTTGAATCTTGATGTAAAAACTGTTAGATTACTGTTGTGTGGGCTTGATCAATTACCTAACCAGTTGTTAAGTGGGAGTTCAATTACTAGTTTGATCGGTTCAGGTCTGGTTCATCACTGGTTAGAGACTACCAACCCGGTCCACTGTGGGAATGGTTCTGGGTTAGGGATAGTATTATAAATACTATGGTTAGGGTCCCTGCAGCCGTTGGTTTTTTTCTCTCTGTTGTCCCCATACGCACAGAGGAAAATAGGATCCCAAGAGGCTGTGGAAGACTCTAATCGAGGCATTCAAGTTACAGAAAAAGGTCGGAAATCAATCTACAGCAAATGGTATGTGTTCTATCATCTCTTTTATTGCCCAATGTATTCTAGTAATCTGTGTGGTGGATTCGTTAGAGTTCATGGGAAAACCCTAACTTGCATTAAAAATTCTAACAATTGGTATCAGAGCCACCCACACAGAGCTAGGATCATAGGTAAGGGACAGTTAAGATGGTAGGACTGATTGAATTGAAAAAGAGAGATTTTTCTCCATAATTTTTTTCCCACAAAACTGTCAAAGTTTAAAACCTTTCGAAATTTTTTCGGACCGGAAAAATTCAAAATAAACCATACCAGCTTGTAGTACTCTGAAAGACGAGTCGACCGACAAAAATTTTGTCTCCGGAGGTGGCTGGATGCGTCGTCACGCGCAGCCTGAAAAAGCACGTGAGATCTACGCGTCGACGGTTTAAATTTTTTTTTTCTGACGGCGTCAAGTCATCGCCGGGTCGACTCGGCACCGAATCGTAAACCCTAACCGGTTTTAGCTGGGTTGACTCAGGCCGAGTCCACCCAGGCCCAGACAGGCTCTGCCAGGGCTGGCCCAGCCCAGGCCCAGACTGGGCAAACCCAGCCCAGGCCAAAGCCAGCCCGGCTAGTCAGAACTAGCCCAAGGCTGCCCGGCCAGTCCATGCCTGACCCGAAACTTGAATGGATCGACCCGGTTATGCAAGTACATTTGATCCAAAAAACTCGATGGGTCAACCAGAAACCCCGGATAAACCAACCCGATGACCCGAATTCGCCCGATCCGAAAACCCGGATAGATCGACCTAATGACCCGAATTTGGCCGACCCGGAAACCTGGAACTTTGACCCATGAACCTGATTGGGGTGAACCGGGGGTGTCCGGTTTGGTCTGGCCAGATCGATTCGGTTTGGTTCAGACCGTGGTTCATCCTGGTCTAGATTCTAAGGCCTGTTTGCCTTACAGCCTTTTGACTGCATTCACAATCCGACTTTAAACTGGATTTGTGAGAGCTAGGAAGGTCGGATTGACATGCGGTTTGTTCCGTTGGACTTGGTTTTCAATGCTCTTCAATCTGAAATATATATTGTTACATTTTTGTACATTGGGAATAGTATTTTTTCAATTTAATGCTCTTTTGGAGCTCGATTTGTAGTGTTTCTGCTGGTTTTTCTCAATATTCTTGTATCATAATGATTGTTGAGCTAAAGTACATGTTTATTTGAATGTTTAGACTTAAAAAGTTGATTTTGAAAACATTCATGGTTATATATATCCCACTAGAACTGTAATTTGGGATTTATTTATATCATGGTGGAACTTGGTGGATCCCACCAAAGTGGTATACCTTGTTTTGTCATGATGTGTTCATATTCAAGTGACTATGTGTGTAAATGCTTTAAAGAATGACAGTGTTCACCCAAAGGTAGTATTGTCTCAGTTTATTTAAATTATGATTTGTACGTGTTGTGTAAGGATTGGGTGGGACCACCAAAGTGGCAAGCTCATCTATCATGATATGCTCAAATCTAGTACTTGTGCATTTATAGACACAACAAAGAAGGATAGTGCTCACTCAAAGGTGACATTATCAAGATTCTCACTTTTATGGAGCAATAAAGAGCGGCATTGTCTACCCAAAGGTGGTGGTGTCAAAGATCATATATACTCATGCACATGGATAAAGGATATTAACTTTAGGAGTTTCATACACCCAAAGGTGGTGGAATTTCGAGAGTCATTATCCCTTCGCACATTCTGCACAGAAAGTAAGAGGACCAGAACGCTCTTGTCCCAAAGGATAAGGGTGTAGTTTCGATTGACTCTGCACAGATAGTAAGAGGACCAGTGAGCTCTTGTCCCAAAGGATAAGGGTGTAGTTTCGGTTGACTCTGCACAAATAATAAGAGGATCAGTATGCTCTTGTCCCAAAAGATAAGGGTGTAGTTTCAATTGACTCTACACAGATAGTAAGAGGACCAGTGCGCTCTTGTCCCAAAGGATAAAGGTGTAGTTTTTGTTGACTCTACACAGATAGTAAGAGGACCAGTGCGCTCTTGTCCCAAAGGATAAGGGTGTAGTTTCGATTGACTCTACACGGATAGTAAGAGGACCAGTGCACTCTTGTCCTAAAGGATGAGGGTATAGATTCAATTGACTCTTCAAAGGAAATGGACTTGTATATGTTTAATTATTGTAAGTTTAACTTATCTTGTGTGTATGTTTGCATTATATCACACATATTAGAGAGAACATATAATGATCAAACACCTCATGATGCCTATTATGGCGGGCCAGTTCTATGAATTGGCATGAAAAATTGAAAGCTAGTCTAGGAGTATTTAACCAAGATATACTCAGCAAAAATTCTATTTTGGTCTTTAGGAATGTTTAATCCCTAAGATCAGATAAAAGAAAATTCAAATAAACATTAGAAATAGATGTTCAGAGTGAAATCCAAAGAAATTTTGGTCTTTAAAATGGGGTGGAGAGATGTTGTATTCTCAAGGTTGTCTGTACCAGTTTTGATGGTATAGGATGATGATGGTGTGTGAAGAGAACACAAGTTGGAGCTATTAGCCATCACTGATAAGCTCTAAGATATGTGAATCTTTGTAAGTAACTCATTGAAATATTATAGATGATTCACTTGACTTTCACTTCCTCACCTAAACTACAAAGTTAGATCCTGGTGACCCATAAACCCAATGGACAGAAGATGAGTTGATTTCCTTTACACTAAGAAAGAAATTTCAAAGAAAAATAGGATCATGAAACTTTCAAGTGAAAAAGTGATGGAGATTGGAGACTTAAGTAATAGAAGTAATCCAAACCTATAAAAGTAGCAAAAAACCCTTATTTACTCTCTGTAGTTTACTTAGCTATAGAAGTTAGACAGTATATCCTAATTCCATCCTTTACATAGACATTTGGGACTCTTATCTAAGGAAAGACTGTAAAAAGGTTGTAAAGAACAGAATTCTGGAAACTCCTAAAGTTAATGACTTGCGTATTGATAAGGATTATTTAAGGGGAAGATGACAAGATTAAGAAATATTAAAAGGTATTTGCAACAGAAAATTGTTGAATCTTGTGGACTCAAAATTTTATCTAGAAATTCTTGTGATAATCAGTTCACTAGATGTTTTTTCAATATATTGAAAAGAAAGGAAAATATTTTTATTAAAGGATTAAGACTCTTTGATCTGAAGGAGAATGTAAATTGTTAAGATAGATCGGGTGATATTGATATACTCCCATTGATTTTAGTCAAATGTTTACAAGTGCTAAAGCTTATGGCTTAGCATCATGTGGATGAGATTAAACAATAAAACAGTGGCAAATAAATATGATCAAGAGAACTCAAAAATATATTAGCTCCTATGGAGTGATCAATTCTGTAGCCTATAGTATTAATAGGGTGCCATGTAAGTTGGTTTCAGTTCCAGTTATCTTCTTGGTTGGAACTGTAAAAGTAACGTGTTTTCATAACACTCGTGGGAGAGTGATTATTTTAGGACATTGAGTTATCATTTTGGGATATCCACTCATGTCTGAAGGATTCAACAAGATTCATTGATAATGTTGGGTAGCAGTCTCATCCAAGAAACATAAGTTTAATGAGACCACATGGAAATTATTGTGGAACAATTAGTTGAGGTATCAAAAATATTATCAGAGTGTAATGAGATAATTATTGAAATTATCTTCATTCCGATTGTTGCATAGTCAAAATACCAAAGCTAGATAAGGCAATGAGGAGATATGATAGACCATGTAGATCTGTGATTTCATCCAATCACATGTTATACCTCAAAAATAGATGTTTTGGCATTGGACAAGATGAAAATCCCAATAGTTTTGAGCAAGTTGTCAATAATGAAATTACTTTTGAGTGATTACCAGTCATAAATGATGTATCGTTATTTATGAACATCAACGAGATTTGAGATTTTATGCTCTTGTCATGAGCGGTGTACTCATAGGCTCAAAATGGATATATAAAAAAATGTGTGATTCTAGTAGGAGAATTGATTGCTACAAAGTAAAACTTGTAGCGAAGTGGAATCGCACAAAGAAAATGAAAAGTATAGACTTCAAATCTTTGAGGTCTTAGCTGTGCATTTTATTTTGGAGTTGCATCAAATAAATGTAAAGATCATTTTGATCAAAGAAAATCTAGAAGAAGATGTTTATAGGCTTTACCCAGAAGGTTTAGAGGTAAAGGAGAAAGAAAATCTATTTTGTAGACTTATAAAGTCAATATGTGGATTAAGCAAGCATCCAAGTAGTGGTACCTGAAGTTTGACAGAGTTGTATCTTCTTAAAACTTTGTTGAGATTGTCATTGATCATTATGTATATATAGAAGTCAGTGGGAGTGGATTCATTTCCTAGTCATATGTGTTGATGGTTAATCACTGACCAGCAGTGACATGGTTTACCTGTTGAAACCATAGTTTCAATGTCTGATAAATTCAAGATGAAGAATGTGTGAGTAAGTACCTTTGTACTTGACATTGAGTTTCCTTGTGACAAGAAAAATGGAACTCTGGGTTTGTCTCAAAGGGTATACGTTATTCGTGTTCTCGAATTATTGAATGTACATTCATAACAGTTAAGTTACAGATGCTTAAATCAGAAAAGGAGACAAATTGACAGAGTTATGTTCAAGAAATAATGTTGAGAGAGAGTATCTAAAGTACAGAGCTTGGTGTATGCTCAAGATTATATTTGTTCTCACATAGCCTTTGTTTAGAGTGTTTTGAGACATTTTTAGTTGGATGCTGGTATAGCTCACTGAACAATGGGAATAGAAGGTCATGCGGTATTTGCAGAGGACCAAGGATTATCTACTCATTTGTGGCAGTAGTGACACTCTTGGCTATTGTGATGTAGTGTTTGGTGATTGCATTGGTGGCATGAATCCCATCTCAGTTTTTTTTTTTTTTTGTTATGATGGTAGATGTACCCTTGGGGAAAAATGTAAAGAAGTTTATCCATGTATCACCCTCTTAGTAAGGTAAATTTTATAACTATATGCGAAACTAATAAGTAGCATATCTGGTTGAAGAGTTATCTTTCAGACCTAGAAGGTTGTAAGTTTTACTTAGGCCTATTGAGATGTGTTGTGACAGCGATTCAGCTGTGTTGTTTTCAAAGAATAATGTGAAATCTAGTAATTCAAAGCATAATAGAGATCGGATTTCAAATCTCTTTAGGTGAGAGAAAAAGGTCAAAGAATTTATATCATTGTAGAGCACATTCGTTGAACAACTTGATTGTAGATTCTCTGACGAAGGTTTTGTCAATGGGAGTCTTCAAGGGATGGAATGTTTAATATAGAAATAGTTAATTTATTAAATATGCTTGGTTAGTGGGAGACTTTTCTCACATTGATAATGATTTATTTCATTATGTTTATTTACATTGCCTATGGTTTTGGCATATATATATTTATTACCATGGTTATTTTTTTTTATTTCAGCATTCATTTATTGCTATGTTGCATATTCATTGACATGTCATTGACAAGGGCGGTATTTAGCCAAATGAACGAGGTGGTATTAAGCCAAATGAAGGGGGCGGTATTTAGCCATAGTTCACGGTGGTGTGCCAAAGTACGATATTGACGAAAAGGGTATGTGGCGGTTTGCTATGGTCAATATCAAGGTTTATTGCCTCTGAGGTTTTATCAAGGCAATAAGATCGAAGGTTATTCGATCTGGACCCACATGAAATAATATTTTCATGTATACATGTCTCTAGGCGATTCATGTCATTAAGTTGACCCTTGTATGTAGCTGACAGAAGCTAGTACACCAGATGTGTTGGAGTCGCTGTTGCTCGACATTAGGCTTGATGAGTGGATCAAAGTTTGATGACGGTTTATTATGTAATAGGATTCCATGGCTACACTTTTCGATGGTGGTTTTGTAATTAATCTAGCCCAAGTGGGAGATTGTTAGATTCCTGTTGTGTGGGCTTAATCAATTACCTAACCAATTGTTAAGTGGGAGTTCAATTACTGATTTAACCGGTTCAGGTCTGGTTCGTCACTGGTTAGAGACTACCAACCCGGTCCACTGTGGGAATGGTTCTGGGTTAGGGATAGTATTATAAATACTATGGTTAGGGTCCTCGCAGCCGTTGGTTTTTATCTCTTTGTTGTTTCCGTAAGGACAAAGGAAAAGGGGATCCCAAGAGGCTGTGGAAGACTCTAATCGAGGCATTCAAGCTAGAGGAAAAGATCAAAAATTAATCTACAGCAAATGATATGTGTTCTATCATCTCTTTTATTGCCCATTGTATTCTAGTAATCTGTGTGGTGGATTCGTTAGGGTTCATGGGAAATCCCATGGGAAAACCCTAACTTGCATTAAAAATTCTAACAAAAACTACTTTGCATGAACAAATTCAACTCGATTTATCATCTGGTCCACAAGCATAAGAAACAATGAGAGTTTCCTAATACAGAAGTTGAATAGATCTACAAGACTAGGTCCTAGTGTTGAATAGATCTACAAGACTAGGTCCAAGTAAATCTATCACAAGGGCATTATAATCTCCTTCAACACCACCAAACCAGTTCTCATTTGGAATTCCAGTTCCCCCATGAAGAATTTTGTACAGCTTTGATTCATATAACATCTGGGAATACTCTATGCAAGGTTCTATCATCCCTAGGAACATGGCAATGCCACTACCTTCAGTCTAATTGTGATTATCGATAGAACTGCTGCCTAACTTCATCCTAGCCCCTTAAAGTCTAGATTCCAGTGGCAATTCAAAAAAACTCTTTCACAATACACACAAACCATCCAATTTAGGGTTCCAACTTCACTACATGATCAAACTGAGAATAGAGAAAAACTCACTCGGTCCCTCTTGATATCGATGCCATACTAAAAAACTATACAGAATATTCATCCTACGGAAAACCCTTACTGAGAAAACAAAGCCAAAAAAAACAAAGGAAGAATATCTAATGGAGACAGAAATTATGCATACAGCTAAGGGACCAAATTAACTTGACAAACCAAGGATAAAGGAGAGGGAACTCACCTGAACCGAAGCTAGTAGAGGTTGCTGCAATTTCTTCCCCTTTCTACGTCGCTACCGCTCCTTTCTTCGACTCTGCTTCTTTTCTCCAGCAGCAATAGTGGCTTCACTTCTTCTTCTAGTTCTGGAATCTGATTCTTTCTTCTTACAGCCGAAATACCTCTCTCTCCTGGTTTTTATCGCTCTCATTGTATGTGGTTTCCCTCTCGGCTCTTTCTCTCCCTCTCTCTCTAAACTCCCAGTGTTAGATTTATATGGGCTTAATTAATTACCTAAACTAGTTAATTCAGTGGGAGTTTGATTGACACGATATAACCGGTTTGGATTGATTCGTCACGTGGTATGAGATAGGTTTGGTAACCCTAATTATATTGTAGGAAGGGTTTTAGGGTTATATATGTATTCTATAAATATAGGGTTAGAGTCCCTACAGCCACAGTTAATAAGTTC
Source organism: Protea cynaroides (assembly GCA_028583415.1). Taxonomy (NCBI): domain Eukaryota; kingdom Viridiplantae; phylum Streptophyta; class Magnoliopsida; order Proteales; family Proteaceae; genus Protea; species Protea cynaroides. The sequence continues at coordinate 19,543,695 of CM053267.1, read as the reverse complement.
TCTGCACCCATTAGTAAGAGACATTAGGATATCCTCTGGAGGCTGTGGAAGACTGTAGCCGAGGGATTTCGATCAAAGCTTAGAGCGTCATGGAGTGTATGGGAATTGATATCTTCACAGACAGGTATGTCTTTATGATTCATATTTAATGGCTTCTGTATTGTGTTATATGGCAACTGTATAGATGGAGAATGGGTTTCATTGAAACCCTAAACACATAATATTCTAACAGTTGGTATCAGAGCCAACCATACAGACCTAGAATCAATGGAGATTGATTATAAAGACTAATAATGAATGGTTAAATTGAAAGCAAAAATTTTCTCAAGTTTTAGATCAAATCTCGATCGGATCTGTCGGAGTTTTCCATCGACAAAAATTTTTTACTAGCAAAATAGTTCAAGCAACATATCGTTGGAAAGGTCACGAAGAGACGGAGCCGGCGATATAAAAATTATAGGCGTCTACTGCTGGACACGCCAAAACTCGCCAGCGGTATCCGCTAGTAGATCTCACTCGCGAGTGGGAGAATTTGATTAAAAAAAAAAGTCTGCGGCGTCGATTCGCCGCCGAGTTAGCTCGGCTTGAATAAAAAACCCTAGCCTAAACTCGGGCCGAGCTAAGCCGAGTTACCTGGCCAAGGTATACTAGAGCTAGTCCAGCCCAGCCAGCTAAACCAGCCAGGGCCAGCTCTGGTCCAATTCAAAACCAGCCCCGCCCAGCCACGACCAAGTGGGTCGAACCGAGGACCCAAATGGGTCGACTCGTATTTTGTTCGTTAACTCGGTCAATGCCCCGAGTTGACTGACCCATGAACCCGACCACCAACTGCTCAACGGCTAGGGTTGACCAAACACGAAAACCCAAATTTTGGCCCACGTAATGACCCGAAAATCCAAATTTTGACCTGGATACCCGATAATGAACCGGGTTCACTCATTGGTTGGATCGGTGGTTGAGCCAATTGGTTAGACCGCGGTTTGGTTTACATCAAACTGCTTGGCTTGCAGTTTGAACCAAAGTAATAATTAAAAAAAAGAAAAGGGTATACTCGGTTCAGTTCGAACCGAGCCGAAGTCAGGCCGGACCTGGCCAAGCCGACGAGATCCAAACCGAGGGTTTTCTTATAAGGGCCTGTTTGTTTGCTACATTTAACAAAAGGACATTAAACAGTGATTCTAGGAGCTAGGAAGGTCGGATTGACCTCCGATTTGTTTTTTTGGACTCCATCTTTAATGTCATTCAATCTGATATTATATTTTGGTACATTTTGGTGCATTGAAAAACAAATTATTATTGAAAAATGCCCTATAGGAACTCAATTTACAATGTTTTTTCTGATTTTTCTTAAATTTATTGTACAAATTGATTGATTGAGCTAATGTGCATGTTTATATGAATGTTTAGACTTGTAAAGTTGTATTTTAAAGCATTCATGGTTAAATAAATATCCTACATGAGCTGTAGGTTAAGATTTATTCATATCATATGAAACTTGGTGTGACCACCAAAGTGGCAGCCTAATTCATTATGATGCATTCAAATTCAAGGGTCTATGTTTGTAAATGCTTCAGTTTGATAATGTTCACCCAAAGGTGACATTGTCCAAGTTTATTCAAATTAAGATTTGTAGCTATTGTATAAGAATTTTGTGGTGACCACCAAAGTGGCACACTTGAATTCTATTATAATATGTTCAAATTTAATATTTATGCATTTACAAACTATAGTAAAGAAGTATAGTGCTCACCCAAAAGTGACACTGACATAAACTCTCACTTTTATGGATACAAAAAAGAACGGCACTGTCCATCCAAAGGTGGCGTTGTCTAAGATTATAAAGAACGACACTGTCCACCCAAAGGTGGCATTGTCAAAGAAAATAAAAAACTCTTGCACATGGTTGAAGTATCTTAGCTTTAGGGGATTTTATCCACCCAAAGGTGGTGAAATCTTCGAGAGTCATTATCTCTTCGCAGTTATTGCATAGATATTGAGAGGACCAGTGCACATATTGTCCTAAAGGATGTGTGTGTAGTTCGGTTGACTTTTTAAAGATATTAATTAGCTTGCACATGTTATTTATATATATTCTTACTAGCTAATTTTATTTGGTATTAATCGTAGACTTACAATTATTTACATTGTAATATAGTTGTGGACATGTAATGATTAAATACCTTAAAATGCCTATCTTTGGCAGCCAGTTCTATGAATTGGTATGGAAATTGAAAACTAGTCTAGGACTGTTTAACCTAGATGTACTCAATAGAAAAATTGTATTCTGATCCATAGGGTGTTCAGTCCTTAAGATCAAGTAAAGCAATGTTCAGATGAGGAACATTAGAAAAGGATATTTTCTGTGAAATCCAAAGAATGATTTGATATTTTAAGAAGGGATAGAGAGATGTTTTATTACTAAAATCCATCAGTATCAGTTTTTTGATGATAAGAGATGTTATTGGGAATGTGAGGAAGTATAAGGTAGAGTTGTTAAGTATTAATGATAAGCTCAAGGATAAATGAATATTTGTAGGTTCATTAAAACCTATATAGGTAACATAGACTTTTCACTTCCTCAAAAGAATTGTACAGTCAGATGCTAGTGATATATAATACTTAAAAATATAATGAACCCTAAAGTGAAAGAACTAAAGAAAGAAGTTCAAAGAAAAAAGAAAAGTATGAATGCCAATGTTATAGTGTATAATATATACCCAGACAAAGGCAAGTTGTAAAAGGGGTAGAGAAACCCATAGAAAGAAAAATATCTTTTCATGGAATAGTCAGAAACTTTATCGCAAAGAATTAGACATTAAGAAACTACAAGATAAAATGAATCTAAATAGAATAAAATTCTTGTAGAGTAGACCCAGAAGGGACATGTAAAGAAAATTTTATATAGCTGGACAACTTAAATGAAAAAGGAATAAGGATTATGAAACTTCTGATCAAGAATGTGTAGTATATTGGATACTTAAGCATTAATTGTAGTCTGAACCCATAGAAGTATAAAAATCTTTAATTTATTATATCTTATTGTAATCTTCCACCTTGGTCATAAGGGTTTAGGACTGTTGTCCAAAGAAAGATTAGAAAGAATAATATTCTAAAATTTTTCTTCCAAGGTTTATTACATGTATATATGTGAGAATTAATTAAAAGAGAAGATAACAAGATTAAAGTAAGTGAAGGTTATTCACAACAAGGATTTATTGGACTTTGTGGACATCGGGATTTCACGTAGGACTTCTTGTTATAGTTTAGTCTATGGGTGTTTTTTCAAATAATGAAAATTAAGATGGAAAATTTTTTATCAAAAGAATTGAAACTATTGGATCTGAATGAGAGAGTTTTGGGAGACCATGTGATACTGGTCTATTTTCTGGTAAATTTAAGCAAGTATTTGCAAAATCCTAAGAATGTATTTGATCTTGTAAGGAAAGAATTGATATTGTAGCCTATATTGTTAATAAAGTGCTTAGTCAGTCTCAGTTTCAGTTTCAGTTTAAGTTATCTTCTTGTTTGAAACTGTAAAACTGACATGGTTTCATAACACTCGTAAGAGAGTGATTATTTTAGGATATTGAGTTGTCATATTATGGGATGTCAAAATAGACCCAAGAAACTTAAAGTTGATGAGACCACCTGGAAATGGGTGTGAAGCAACCAGTTGAGATACTAGAAATGTTACTAGAGTGTAATGAAATGATTATAGAAATATTCATTAAGATCAATGCTTCAGCCATAGTAGCAGAGCCAGATGAGGCAATGAAGAGATATACTGGACCATGTAGATCTGTGATTTCATCCAATCATATGTTGTACTTCAAAATAGATGTTTTTGGTGATGGACAAAAATGAAGATCCCACTGATTTTGAGCAAATTGTTAGTAATGAAATTACTTTTGAATGTTTAATGATCATAAAGGATGTGTTATTATCTACAAATAATAACGAGACTTGAGATTTTATGTTTTATCAATGAGCGGTGTACTCATAGGCTAAAAATGGGTATACAAAGAAAATATATGATTCCAGTGGGAGAATTGATTACTACAAAGTAAGACTTATATCAAAGTAGAATCATACAATGAGAAGAGAAAGAGAACTTCAAATTTTGAGGTCTTAGTTGCTCATTTTATTTTGGAGTTGCATCAGGTAGATGTAAAGATCATTTTGATCAAAGAAAATCTAGAAGAAAATATTTATATACTTTAATCACAAGGTTTTGTGGTAGGGATAAAAAAGATATATTTTATAGACTTCTAAAGTCAATCTGTGGATTAAATAGGTATCCAGATAATAGTATTTGAAGTTTGACAAGGTTGTATCTTCTTTGTTGAGATTGTCATTGGCCATTGTATATATCTATAGGTCAGTGGGAGTGGATTCACTTCCTTATCATGTGTGTTGATGGTTTTCATTGGCCTGTTGTGACATGCATGTATAACCATTAAGTTATGGATGCTCAAATCAGTAAAGGAGATAAATTAACAGAATTATAGACAAAGAATGATATTGAGTGTTAGCATCTACAATACAGTAGAGAGCTTGATATATGCTTAAGGTTGTAATCATTTTATATAACCTTTTCATTGAGTATTATGGGATGTTTTCAGTTAGATGCTGGTATAGTTTACTGGACAATGGGGAAAAAGATGGTCAGGCGGTATATGCAGAGGACCAAAGATTACATGTTCATTTATAAAAGTAGTGACACTCTAAGCTATTTTGATGCAATTTATAATGATTACATTGATGATAAGAAACCAACATCAAGGTTCATTGTCATGGTAGTAGGGTTTTGTAACTCTATGTAAAGATAACAAGCAAGGTATCTGGTATAAAAGTTTCTTCTCTGATTTAGAGGTTGTAGAGTCTACTTCTAAACCTATTGAGATGTGTTGTGACAACGGTTCAGCTTTGTTCTTCTCAAAGAATAATAAGAAATCTAGTATTTCAAAGCTTAATAGAGATTAAATCTCTTTAGGTAAGGAAAAATGTCAAAAATAATTTATATCGTTGTAGATTCTTTGAGGAAGGTTTTGTCAGTGGAAATCTTTAAGGGATGGTATGTCCAATATAGGAATGGTTGAAAACAATTAATTTTATCAGAGACTTGAGTAGCCAAAGATCTGGGAATCAGTGAGAGTCTCTAGATATGCTTAATCAGTGGGAGACTCTTTATGTTTATACTTGTGTTTTTACATTGCTTATTATGTTTGATGGTATTGCTCATGGTTTAATGGGTACAGTTCTTGCAACTATGGTTTTGTTTGCATTAGCATTTACAGTATTGCTATTTTACATACATAGTTATGTGTTTGACATGTCAAAGATAAACCAGGCTAGGCTATATTTAGCCAAAGATAAATCAGGCAGTATTTAGCCGAACACCAGGTAGTATTTAGTCAAATGACGAACAAGGCAGTATTCAGCCAGATATATAAGGCAGTATTCAGCCAAGATAAGAGGTGGTATTCAGCCATACAAATAATGACGGTAAGTCAAAGTGCGGTATTAATCCAAGCTAGAGGCGATTTGCCATGAGAGGATAATATCAAAGAATAAAGGTGGTGTCTAGCCAAGGTATGATATTATATTCTTGAATTATTTAAATACCATGTTTTAGTTGCCCATAAAGGTTTTGGGGTACTTTGATTAAGGTTCTTTAATCAAGTTTGGACTCGCATGGGAGTTTACTTTCATGCATTATCTCAGGCGATTCATGTATTGAGTAGACCTCTGTTGTGGCTGACAGAAGTTTGTACACCATATGTTAAGGTGTATTATTTGTTGTTGCTCGCATTGGGAAGCTTGATGGATGTTTCAATGTTAGTGACGAATTAGTGTGTTGGATTATGTGGCCACAATGGTTGACGTTAGTTTTGTAATTAATACCGGTTTGGTTTGATTCGTCACATGATATGAGATAGGTTTGGTAACCCTAATTCTATTGTGGGAAGGGTTTTAGGGTTACATCTGTATTCTATAAATACAGGGTTAGAGTCCCCACAGCCATAGTTAATAAGTTCTCTGCACCCATTAGCAAGAGACATTAGGATAAATGTCTCTGGAGGCTGTGGAAGACTGTAGCCGAGGGATTTGATCAAAGCTTGGAGCGTCGTGGAGCGTATGGGAATTGATC
>CM053267.1:19455728-19537044 GCA_028583415.1 Protea cynaroides | reverse complement strand
GTTGCCAACAATGACAACACATGGCCAACAGAGTGTACGTGGGGTTGTATGCGGAAGCTTCTTGAGCTTGTTAATTCAGAGCATTTATATCAATTTCTGATGGGGCTCCATGAAGCCTTCAATACTATTCATTCTCAGATTCTGGCTATGGAGCCATCGCCGACAGCTACTAAGGCTTATTCTATGGTGCTTCAGGAAGAACGCCATCACGGCATCTTTACTCAGCAGCTTTCTTCGGATAATGTTGAATGTGCTGTGAATCAGGGTGGATCAAATTATTCTCGCCTTCCAAATAATGTTGCTCGTGTGTCCGATGGTCGCAGACGTCCCTTCTGCACTCACTGTCACAAGCAAGGACATGTCAAAAAGACTTGTTATGAATTGACTGGATTCCCACAAGGTTTTGTTCGTCGGCCATTTCGTGCAAATAGGCCTTCAAATGTTCAGTCACATCTAGCTTCTGAAATGGATTTGGTAACCCTAATTATATTGTAGGAAGGGTTTTAGGGTTATATCTGTATTCTATAAATATAGGGTTAGAGTCCCTACAGCCACAGTTAATAAGTTCTCTGCACCCATTAGTAAGAGACATTAGGATATCCTCTGGAGGCTGTGGAAGACTGTAGCCGAGGGATTTCGATCAAAGCTTAGAGCGTCGTGGAGTGTATGGGAATTGATATCTTCACAGACAGGTATGTCTTTATGATTCATATTTAATGGCTTCTCTATTGTGTTCTATGGTAACTGTATAGATGGAGAATGGGTTTCATTGAAACCCTAAACACATAATATTCTAACAGTTGGTATCAGAGCCAACCATACAGACCTAGAATCAATGGAGATTGATTATAAAGACTAATAATGAATGGTTAAATTGAAAGCGAAAATTTTCTCAAGTTTTAGATCAAATCTCGATCGGATCTGTCGGAGTTTTCCATCGACAAAAATTTTTTACTAGCAAAATAGTTCAAGCAACATACCATTGGAAAGGTCACGAAGAGACGGAGCCGACGATATAAAAATCACAGGCGTCTACCGCCGGACGCGCCAAAACTCGCCAGCGGTATCCGCTAGTAGATCTCACTCGCGAGTGGGAGAATTTGATTAAAAAAAAAAAGTCTGCGGCGTCGATTCGCCGCCGAGTTAGCTCGGCTTGAATCAAAAACCCTAGCCTAAACTCGGGCCGAGCCAAGCCAAGTTACCTGGCCAAGGTATACTAGAGCTAGTCCAGCCCAGCCAGGGCCAGCTCTGGTCCAATTCAGAACCAGCCCCGCCCAGCCACGACCAAGTGGGTCGAACCGAGGACCCAAATGGGTCGACTCGTATTTTGTTCGTTAACTCGGTCAATGCCCCGAGTTGACTGACCCATGAACCCGACCACCAACTGCTCAACGGCTCGGGTTGACCAGACCCGAAAACCCAAATTTTGGCCCACATAATGACCCAAAAACCTAAATTTTGACCTGGATACCCGATAATGAACCGGGTTCACTCATTGGTTGGATCGGTGGTTGAGCCAATTGGTTGGACCGCAGTTTGGTTTACATCAAACTGCTTGGCTTGCAGTTTGAACCAAAGTAATAATTAAAAAAAAAAAGAAAAGGGTATACTCGGTTCAGTTCGAACCGAGCCAAAGTCAGGCCGGACCTGGCCAAGCCGGCGAGATCCAAACCGAGGGTTTTCTTATAAGGGCCTATTTGGTTGCTACATTTAACAAAAGGACATTAAACAGTGATTCTAGGAGCTAGGAAGGTCGGATTGACCTCCGATTTGTTTTGTTGGACTCCATCTTTAATGTCATTCAATCTGATATATATATTTTGGTACATTTTGGTGCATTGAAAAACATATTATTATTGAAAAATGCCCTATAGGAACTCAATTTACAATGTTTTTTCTGATTTTTCTTAAATTTATCGTACAAAATTGATTGATTGAGCTAATGTGCATGTTTATATGAATGTTTAGACTTGTAAAGTTGTATTTTAAAGCATTCATGGTTAAATAAATATCCCACATGAGCTGTCGGTTGGGATTTGTTCATATCATGTGAAACTTGGTGTGACCACCAAAGTGGCAGCCTAATTCATTATGATGCATTCAAATTCAAGGGTCTATGTTTGTAAATGCTTCAGTTTGATAATGTTCACCCAAAGGTAACATTGTCCAAGTTTATTCAAATTAAGATTTGTAGCTATTGTATAATAATTTTGTGGTGACCACCAAAGTGGCACACTTGAATTCTATTATAATGTGTTCAAATCTAATATTTATGCATTTACAAACTACAGTAAAGAAGTATAGTGCTCACCCAAAAGTGACACTGACATAAACTCTCACTTTTATGGATACAGCAAAGAACGGCACTGTCCACCCAAAGGTGGCGTTGTCTAAGATTATAAAGAATGACACTGTCCACCCAAAGGTGGCATTGTCAAAGAAAATAAAAAACTCTTGCACATGGTTGAAGGATCTTAGCTTTAGGGGATTTTATCCACCCAAAGGTGGTGAAATCTTCGAGAGTCATTATCTCTTCGCAGTTATTGCATAGATATTGAGAGGACCAGTGCACATATTGTCCTAAAGGATGTGTGTGTAGTTCGGTTGATTTTTCAAAGATATTAATTAGCTTGCACATGTTATGTATATATATTCTTACTAGTTAATTTTATTGGTATTAATCGTAGACTTACAATTATTTACATTGTAATATAGTTGTGGACATGTAATGATTAAATACCTTAAAATGCCTATCTTTGGCAGCCAATTCTATGAATTGGTATAGAAATTAAAAACTAGTCTAGGACTGTTTAACCTAGATGTACTCAATAGAAAAATTGTATTATGATCCTTAGGGTGTTCAGTCCTTAAGATCAAGTAAAGCAATGTTCAGATGAGGAACATTGGAAAATGATATTTCCTGTGAAATCCAAAGAATGATTTGATATTTTAAGAAGGGGCAGAGAGATGTTTTATTACTAAAGTCCATCAGTATCAGTTTTTTGATGATAAGAGATGGTATTGGGAATGTGAGGAAGTACAAGGTAGAGTTGTTAAGTATTAATGATAAGCTCAAGGATAAATGAATATTTGTAGGTTCATTAAAACCTATATAGGTAACATTTTTAGACTTTTCACTTCCTCACAAGAATTGTACAGTCAGATGCTAGTGATATATAATACTTAAAAATATAATGAACCCTAAAGTGAAAGAACTAAAGAAATAAGTTCAAAGAAAAAAGAAAAGTATGAATGCCAATGTCATAGTGTATAATATATACCCAGACAAAGGCAAGCTGTAAAAGGGGTAGAGAAACCCATAGAAAGAAAAATATCTTTTCATGGAATAGTCAGAAACTTTATCGCAAAGAATTAGACATTAAGAAACTACAAGATAAAATGAATCTAAATAGAATAAAATTCTTTTAGAGTAGACCCAAAAGGGACATGTAAAGAAAATTTTATATAGCTGGACAACTTAAGTGAAAAAGGAATAAGGATTATGAAACTTCTGATCAAGAAGGTGTAGTATATTGGATACTTAAGCATTAATTGTAGTCCGAACCCATAGAAGTATAAAAATCTTTAATTTATTATATCTTATTGTAATCTTCCACCCTGGTCATAAGGGTTTAGGACTGTTGTCCAAAGAAAGATTAGAAAGAATAATATTCTGAAATTTTCCTTCCAAGGTTTATTACATGTATATATGTGAGAATTAATTAAAAGAGAAGATAACAAGATTAAAGTAAGTTAAGGTTATTCACAACAAGGATTTATTGGACTTTGTGGACATCGGGATTTCACGTAGGACTTCTTGTTATAGTTTAGTCTATGGGTGTTTTTTCAAATAATGAAAATTAAGATGAAAATTTTTTTATCAAAAGAATTGAAACTATTGGATCTGAATGAGAGAGTTTTGGGAGACCATGTGATACTGGTCTATTTCCTGATAAATTTAAGCAAGTATTTGCAAAAGCCTAAGAATGTATTTGATCCTGTAAGAAAAGAATTGATATTGTAGCCTATATTGTTAATAAAGTGCTTAGTCAGTCTCAGTTTCAGTTCCAGTTTAAGTTATTTTCTTGTTTGAAACTGTAGAACTGACATGGTTTCATAACACTCGTAAGAGAGTGATTATTTTAGGACATTGAGTTGTCATATTATGGGATGTCAAAATAGACCCAAGAAACTTAAAGTTTGATTAGACCACCTAGAAATGGGTGTGAAGCAACCAGTTGAGATACTAGAAATGTTACTAGAGTGTAATGAAATGATTATAGAAATATTCATTAAGATCGATGCTTCAGCCATAGTAGCAGAGCCAGATGAGGCAATGAAGAGATATACTGGACCATGTAGATCTGTGATTTCATCCAATCATATGTTGTACTTCAAAATAGATGTTTTTGGTGATGGACAAAAATGAAGATCCCACTGATTTTGAGCAAGTTGTTAGTAATGAAATTACTTTTGAATGTTTAATGATCATAAAGGATGTGTTATTATCTACGAATAATAACGAGACTTGAGATTTTATGCTTTATCAATGAGCGGTGTACTCATAGGCTAAAAATGGGTATACAAAGAAAATATATGATTTCAGTGGGAGAATTGATTACTACAAAGTAAGACTTATATCAAAGTAGAATCATACAATGAGAAGAGAAAGAGAACTTCAAATTTTGAGGTCTTAGTTGCTCATTTTATTTTGGAGTTGCATCAGGTAGATGTAAAGATCATTTTGATCAAAGAAAATCTAGAAGAAAATATTTATATACTTTAATCACAAGGTTTTGTGGTAGGGATAAAAAAGATATATTTTGTAGACTTCTAAAGTCAATATGTGGATTAAATAGGTATCCAGATAATAGTATTTGAAGTTTGACAGGGTTGTATCTTCTTTGTTGAGATTGTCATTGGCCATTGTATATATCTATAGGTCAGTGGGAGTGGATTCACTTCCTTATCATGTGTGTTGATAGTTTTCATTGGCCTGTTGTGACATGCATGTATAACCATTAAGTTATGGATGCTCAAATCAGTAAAGGAGATAAATTAACAGAATTATAGACAAAGAATGATACTGAGTGTTAGCATCTACAATGCAGTAGAGAGCTTGATATATGCTTAAGGTTGTAATCATTTTATATAACCTTTTTCATTGAGTATTATGGGATGTTTTCAGTTAATGCTAGTATAGTTTACTGGACAATGGGGAAAAAGATGGTCAGGCGGTATATGCAGAGGACCAAAGATTACATGTTCATTTATAAAAGTAGTGACACTCTAAGCTATTTTGATGCAATTTATAATGATTACATTGATGATAAGAAACCAACATCAAGGTTCATTGTCATGGTAGTAGGGTTTTGTAACTCTATGTAAAGATAACAAGCAAGGTATCTGGTATAAAAGTTTCTTCTCTGATTTAGAGGTTGTAGAGTCTACTTCTAAACCTATTGAGATGTGTTGTGATAACGGTTCAGCTTTGTTCTTCTCAAAGAATAATAAGAAATCTAGAACAGCATATCTGCGATCAGATAATAAGAGCAGGAACTCATAACAAGGGACACATAACTCAAGAGCTCCTCAACTTGAAACTCAAGCTGGCGCTCTAACTCCAAGCATGTCGCATATCTACTGTTAGGTCTTAGGAATCGATTGAAGAAGAAATTTACTTAGATAGAGATAAAGGCAAGGCAGAATAAGCGATGTTGGAGGCAGGGCTCCTAGAAGTAAGCCTGAGCCAGCTCAGTGAAGACTTATCAAATCCCCTCCAGCCAGACCACAGAAAGATACAGAACAAAAAATGCGTGCTCAACCAACCCGTCTCAATCTCTGAAGTAAAAAGTCGCTAGCCTGGTTGGTTTAAGGGCGGCGCTGGCGCTCCAGCTCATGTAGTCTATTCATACTTTTGATATACTCCGTGTTTTCTCTCCAAATTCGTTGAAAAATGGGAGATTCGGATCCTTCTCTTCGAATACTATCCAGAGTGCTTCTCATATGAGCTAGGTTCAAGTCCAAGTCCCCCGAGATGGTTCCGTCTATGATTACGCATTCGAAAAAGCAGTGACTTCGGTTCCTTAGAAAAAACTAACCGACTGAACTTCTTTTTGCGTATGTAATGACTTTCAAAGCTTAATAGAGATCGAATCTCTTTAGGTAAGGAAAAAGGTAAAAAATAATTTATATCGTTGTAGATTCTTTGAGGAAGATTTTGTCAGTGGAAATCTTTAAGGGATGGTATGTCCAATAGGAATGGTTGAAAACAATTAATTTTATCAGAGACTTGACTAGCCAAAGATTTGGGAATCAGTGAGAGTCTCTAGATATGCTTAATCAGTGGGAGACTCTTTATGTTTATACTTGTGTTTTTACATTGCTTATTATGTTTGATGGTTTGACATGTCAAAGATAAACCAGGCTAGGCTATATTTAGCCAAAGATAAATCAGGCAGTATTTAGCCAAACACCAGGCAGTATTTAGTCAAATGACGAACAAGGCAGTATTCAGCCAGATATATAAGGCAGTATTCAGCCAAGATAAGAGGCGGTATTCAGTCATACAAATAATGACGGTAAGTCAAAGTGCGGTATTAATCCAAGCTAGAGGCGATTTGCCATGAGAGGATAATATCAAAGAATAAAGGTGGTGTCTAGCCAAGGTATGATATTATATTCTTGAATTATTTAAATACCATGTTTTAGTTTCCCATAAAGGTTTTGGGGTACTTTGATTAAGGTTCTTTAATCAAGTTTGGACTCGCATGGGAGTTTACTTTCATGCATTATCTCAGGCGATTCATGTATTGAGTAGACCTCTGTTGTGGCTGAGAGAAGTTTGTACACCATATGTTAAGATGTATTATTCGTTGTTGCTCGCATTGGGAAGCTTGATGGATGTTTCAAAGTTAGTGACGATTTAGTATGTTGGATTCTATGGCCACAATGGTTGATGATAGTTTTGTAATTAATATAGCCCAAGTGGGAGATTGTTAGATTTATGTGGGCTTAATTAATTACCTAAACTAGTTAATTCAGTGGGAGTCTGATTGACACGGTATAACCGGTTTGGTTTGATTCGTCACATGATATGAGATAGGTTTGGTAACCCTAATTCTATTGTGGGAAGGGTTTTAGGGTTACATCTGTATTCTATAAATACAGGGTTAGAGTCCCCACAGCCACAGTTAATAAGTTCTCTGCACCCATTAGCAAGAGACATTAGGATATCCTCTGGAGGCTGTGGAAGACTGTAGCCGAGGGATTTTGATCAAAGCTTGGAGCGCCGTGGAGCGTATGGGAATTGATCTCTTCACAGACAAGTATGTCTTTATGATTCATAGTTAATGGCTTCTCTATTGTGTTCTATGGTAACTGTATGGATGGAGAATGGGTTTCATTGAAATCCTAAACACATAATATTCTAACACCCAGCCGACACCCCCTTGCTGAATGACCCTCTCTTCTCAGTCGACGGACCTCTTGTCAAAATCAACCCTTCCTCCCTCTCCCACCCTCAATCTTCTCTCTGTTTTTCTCTCTTGCGGCATTCCTCTCTCTCCCAGATGACAAACCCCCTTTTTCCCTTCTTCTGATTTCTCTCCACTCTCACCCGCATTCAACTTCTCTCTTTTCTCACCTTTGCTGCATCTTTTTCTTCTTCATTCTTCTTCTTGCTCCTGGCAGCCAAGTGTCTCTCACAACTCCTCTTTTTGAATGGGCTCAACGATGAAATCCACTCTCTCCATATCTTTTTTCTCTTTGATTTCCTCTGATTTTTCTCTTCCCTCTCACTCTCCTCTATTCTTTCAGTTTCTCTCCATTGCAGCTCTCTTTCTCTCACTCTCATCCTTTTCAAAATGAAAATCCCTGAGACGTGATAAAAGTAAAATGCACTAATTTTTATTTTTCATTTTAGGCGATGGGATTCTAATCACAATCAGCTAAAATGATATTTGGTGACCAGATTTGAGTTTCCATTGGCTAAAATAATTTTTGGAGACAGAAAATTAAATCCGGTTGACTAAAATGATTTTAAGTGATGGGTTTTTAAATACCATTGGAAAAAATCATTTTGGCGATGGGAACTTTAATCCAGTCAGACTAAAATGAGTTTCAGCGACGGACTTTTAGATACCGTCGCCATTTTCCAATGCCAAAATGCTTATTGTTGTAGTGGTACAAAGCCATTCCTAGTTGCATTACTTGTACCAAGTCTATGTTTTTTCGAACGGGTCTTTTTATTTTTGACATCGATTCTTTTCTAGGCATAGACATTTAATTATCACGAAAACCATAAGATATGTACATGGGAGTAATATATTTGGAATTTGAGACGAAAGGACAATGATTGTCGGTGTCAACGATTGGATCAAGTAGAAAAACCCTTTTCAAAATAAACATGAACTATACATTCTTGACATTAATATTGATCCCAAAACTTGGCAGAATAGGGTTTCTTGTCAAAAAGCTTTCTGAAATTATAAAATTTATAAGGGAATTACTGTATTCATTGAAGTATATCTTGTCAAAATGCTATTTGAACTAAATAAAGCCATATAGGCTTAAGTGCATCTACACCATAAAACAGATGCATCATTGTTTCTACACTATGATGATGTATGTATATATGAGCGGTACAAATCATACTGAAAGTAGAATCTGAATGGATGTATGGAACAAGTAATATAAGCTAGCTTTTTTTTTTTTTTTTTTTTTTTGGTAGAAAGTGATGTATACTAGCAATAACTATATAAGATGAACATTTAAAGCCCAAAATCAAAGTCGCCCTCATGATCCATTAACTTCCAGGAACCATTAGCAAGTTGAACCATCCCATTATTCTTCTCAATCCACCATGAAACTGGAACAAGATATTCATCCTTCAACATATCCATGTACTTGTTCATGCGTGCTATATCGTGATCGACTTCCAACTTGAAACCTCCTTTCTCTCCTTGTGTCCCAGCGACGCCATGCATGTACCCCTCTAAGCTATGCCAACTAGAAAAATTGCCAGGACTCTTCAAGTAGTCAGATTTTTGAGTGTTGATCACTAGTTCCTCTCCAACATTGGAGTAGCCCAAGAGGGGGTATTTGGGGACAATGTCGAGGGTGTTGCGGATGCGCAACACCTGGAGATCATCTAATCCAGAGCACAACTTCCGGAAGTGGGCATTACCGACGCGGGGGCTAGCAAAGACAAAGGCCGTTACTAGGCAGCCATTGTCGGACTGGTCCTTAGGTTTGTTCACTCCATTGGCAACTATGTCGGCTGCGTTTAGTGTTGCAATTGCTGCTCCCAAGCTGTGGCCTGTCACAGTTATGCTGATCTCTTCGTCCTTGAATTGTTCCACTAGTCTTCTCACCTCACTCAAAACCTGAGATGCCACCAACAAACAATCCGTCATGAACCAACAACATAGGTTACACAGCATTGCTCATATGAAAGCCCAAGAGGCGTCCTTTTGGTTACGGGTGAAGTGAGTTATGAAAAAGGGAAAACATTTATATATCAAATAAATCGAATAAAATAAAGTAAATGAAAGTGAGTTAATGAAACTAGCCCAAAGTAAAATCACACTTTTGCAACAAAACTAATAGCTAATTGTCACCCACATAAGTGATAATTAACCTTATCACTGAGTACTTTACCGGATAAATTCGTATACAAGAGGATTTGAGATTTATGCGCTTTTGAGTGTTGATGTAACTCAATACCTTATCCAAAGGTTTAATTCAATTGGTAAAAGATCAATATCTCAAAAAGATCATCTGTTCAATTTAGAACTCGGAAGGAATCAGCTGAGTTAACGAACCATTACAGCTAAAGCTGATTTCATGCATACTGAGTCAAACTGAGGAGGGGGTCAGGCCTGGTTTCACAATTTAGTTGGAAGAACCAAATAATAGAATTGAGATGATGATGATTCATCCTATCTAAACCATTGGCCGAAACACTTTCAGTTGCAACTGTGTAAAGTGCACTGCGAATTCCATCTTCCTGTGAAAATTAGTTGATGAAGAATAATAATAATAGTAAATAAAAAATAAAAAATAAAAATAAAAAAGGAAGGAGAAAATAATATACCTGGGCTCTTGCACTGGACTTATTGTAATGGGAGCGTGGATCGTCTGAAGTATAGACGGAGTACCAGCCCTGATGCACCTTAGAATCACCGGAATCCGGCCCAAATATGGAATCGGCAGAGACCAATTTGAAGTCCAAATCGTTGGCCCATTCCATAATCTGTTTCGTTCCTCTCCATGCAATCACGATCTCCCTCCTCCCCAACACTTCCTTCCCTTCATCTGTGGCCACAGCAACGTAACCTATCCAATTGGATTCCTTGCTCCATGCTTCCCTCGATAAAGACTTCAAGATTAAAGCATCTGGTACGTCCACTGAGGATGTGGCGTAGAGGAACTCTGTCACCTTGTACTTATATGGATTAGCTATCTCCAGACCCACCTTGGAGAAGAAATCCGACCTCCCGTACCGGCAGCTTCCGGCAGACTTTGACAGCTTATCTGAGTTGAAGGCGTCGTAAGTCGCCTGAGCCATTTCTCCATAGTGGATGATGTGTCGCCGGAGATCAATGTTGAGTGGGTCCAACATGTTCTCCCAATTATCCAGCCCACTCAGCTGCTTCCATTGTTTGGAAATGCTGTAATTTCTCATGGCTATAGTATTGAAGATTTGGCAGAGAGAATCACAGTATATTAGTTCTCCTTTCGCTTCTTCCTTGGGTTATCCTATATCACATGCATTGGTAAGCAATTTATACAGTAGGAGTTTAGACCAAGTCCGATGGTTTGCATCCAAGCATAGCCCACCCTATTTGACATTAAGATTTTGATCAGATCAGGGCAACCCAGAAACAACCAGGAAGCAGGAACCAAGTTACAGTGCCATACTAAGAAAGATCTTTTACGAACAGCTCTTGTGAGGAATCTCATTCACAGAAGGTAGTAGACATGCACCATGAAGACATTGTAATATGTTCACGATATTGTTAGATAAATACAGATATTAGATTAAAACTCAAATTTAGTCATACTACTCTATTTTAAGTTCAAATGTTTATCTTTAGCTATATTTCCCCACAGGTGATTGTATAGGTGGAGGGGAACTTTATTTATTTGCCGACTTTTTGAGAAATAGGTCTCACATGTCGTAAAAATGTTGTTTTAATTCAAAACGTACGATTGGCAGGTCAATATGGATTATGGACACGAGAATAGGGGGAGAAACGAATTGCATGGTCCCACCACAAAAGAGGGGAAAAGTTACTTAGTGTACGATGGCTATCCAATTGAATTGTGTACTTAGAATGGCAGATCAGCCGCCAACTTTAATTAGGCTCATATGACGTGGATTAAAACCACCAGTCAAGCTTAACTACCATTTGACCCAGTCTTTACCAATAGAAAGTGATAATTTCGTTTTTTTCATTAGGATTTATTTTCGTGGGTTTATTTGTCAATTTTTGACGATGAAAGTTTGATGTCTTCAAATAATTGAAACTTGGGTTCAGAAAGGTAGCTGTAAGGAGGATCTCAATCCTCTCTAGTCGTTGAAGAGAGGCGCCAGCTGTATGCGAGTCGGGTGCACTCCAACCGTGTGATCATGATGACAATGAGTCTAGATTAGCTACACGAACTAGAAGAGTAACAACTCTTGTTACTCTTCTAGTAACAATTCTTCTAGTACATTCTTTGGACGACAAGTGTTCTATGGAGTTAACGATGCTAATTTTCATTAACTAAATAAATTTTATTTTTTAATTCTTTTTATTTAGGTAATTGATTTGGTGAATTGACAATTACGATTTTTAAGGTAAATTAGTCTATTAGAAATAAAACTCTAAAGATTTTTAAGGTAAATAAATCTATTAGAAATAAAACTCTAATTACTCACGATTTGATAAAACTCTTAATGATTTTTTAATTTTTTTTAATTTCTATTTTTTTTATCCATTACTTCCTATTTTAATGGTGTGCAAACTAAATTAGTTATTTTTATTTGAAAAATAAAATCTTTCTTAATCAAAAATCATATTTGAATATCTAGAAAACTTCTTGATTATATAATGTTGTGAAACCATTAGGAAAGGATCATCAATCGAAGGTTCATGATGAAGAAGATGATGTTCCTTCTCTTTGTCATGATTTTCCCAACGGATTAGCAATTTCCTCCTAGGTTTAAGTATAAGAAAATGAAATCAAAATGAAAGGGGAAGGAGCATCAATCTAAGGTTCCTGACGAAGAAAATGATGTTCCTTCTCTTTATCATGATTTCCCCAACGAGTTTACAACTTCCTCCTAAGTTTTAATATAAGAAAACAAAATCAAATTGAAAGGGGAAGTTGAGGAAGAAGACTTGCAATTGACAGGGAAGATGTTCCTGTTAATTCTTAGATTTCACGATTTTGAAATCTCTCAATCTCCTTTTGATTCAATGTTTATACATGTAGCTGATCCGGCCAACAAGTGGGAATTATGATTTATTATCATAATTTATTTCTTCTGGTTTGAATCGATAAAAAAATAAAAATTAAAGAAAGAAAAGAAGAAACAACCCAAAAAATAGTGAGAGATTATCTATCAATTCAAATATGATTTTTAATTAAAGAAGATTTTATTTTTCAAAGAAAAAACCAATCTACCATTTCAATTAACTTACCTTATTAATAGGAAATAATGGGAGAAAAAAATGGAATTAAAATAGTGTTTATTTAGTTAACGGAAGTAAGCACCGTTAACTCCACAAGACACTTGTCATACAAAGAGACGCTCCTTGTGGCTTCACAAGGGCACTCCTTTAAATTCTTGCCTTCTCAAGTTACATACACACAGTTTCAAGGTTCGGCTACTCATAATTGGTTGAGAACTAACTCTTGTTTTCTTTCTTCTCTTTCCCTTCTCCTTCATCCTCTTCATCTTCTTTTATTTGCCCTTGCTTACCCTTCCTAATCGCTTATTATCAAATTATGTTTTATTAATTTAGGGGTATTCTTCCAATGGGATTTCCAAATTAATCCTCCAATTTTACTAAATTAAACCCAACTCACCCTCGTGCCCAAAGTCTATTTCCTTTACACCCCAACATTTGGCCTAACTGCTGGCTTGCAAGCTAGTAGCTAGGAGCGGTTGCTTCTCAATACTTGGCTTGCAAGTTAGCAGCCATGTGGTTGCTTCGATGCTAACCGGATGGACTCAGACCAGTTGACCAGCTCGGGTTGCTTGACCATCAGGTCAGAGTGAACCAATTGGTTTTCTACTAGTTCATTTTTCCTACAGTAGGGTCCACCTACAACTCTGACTATCCCCTCAACATGCAATTCAGAGACACATCACATAACATAACACAATACACAAGCACATAAGTAGATAATTCAAATTTGACTAATATTCTAATATAATAAAGGAAAATTTTTATATACACACCATTAAGGATTGGAAACCTCATCTACCTCTACAAGATTGCAAAAACCTCAATCACACCCAACTAATTGACGAAAATCACTAAATGTTGAAATATACCCTTGATATCAAAAATTGAAAAATTAAAAAAAATATGTTGAATGACTAATTTGACCTTTCTAATTCCAATAGATTCTAATTCCAATCTGATTCTAAAAAATACAGTTTTATTCAATAGATTCTAATTCCAATCTGACGGTTTCAAAAGTGACCCAAATCTCCCTTCTCTCAGCCCTGCTCTCTCTCCCTTCATCATCTTCCCACACTTTCTTGATCTTATAAATAACCTTTTCTTCTCTTCCCGTAATCAGGAGGTGCAGACAAAAGCAAAATCTCAGCCTCTCCTCTCTCTCTTCTTTCTCTCTCTTCTCTGCATCTCTTCTTCCTCTGCATCTCTATTTCTCTTCTCAATCAATCAATCCTTTCTTTTAGAAGAACCAAAGTAGCCTAGCCAATCGATCGGAAAACAAAAATTTTAAAATTACAGAGAGCCAAAAACAGGAAAAAGAAGAAGATGCGGTCATTGGAGGATGAGCTCTTCCCATCAACACCTGGTAAGGTGAAGTTCGAAAGAACCCACAATAACATCAATCGCGAGTTCCATCAATGTTTCGCTTCAACAAGCACTATGTTCTTCTGTGCTCTCTTCTTAATCACTTTTACAGCTTCATACCTCAGTTTCCAAAGCTTTGTTGACTCAGGTAGTCGTTATTTAGCCGCTTCTTGGGGTGGAATCCAATGGTAGAAACAAGTTAGATCCTCTTCCTAGATCCACCGTTCTAGTGGCGTGGCAATATTAGTCATGGGCGCCGCTAGTTTCATCAGCACTCACGTCTCTCTCTCCCTTAAAAAATGAGGCGATGGTGTTTTAGGGCTCGATAATTTCAACAACTATTACAATCCATCACTGAAAAAAGCTCAAAACTCTCTCCTCAATAGCCATGGAATCTTCATTGTTGAAGGAGATATCAACAATGGGATCTGAGTTGCTAATGTGATCTCTCGTCGAAGAATTACTAGCTATACCCATCATTAAGGGAAGAAACAGAGATACATCCCTGCTCCTCGTACTTTCTTGTTGCTCCATTTGTGATGATGCTTCAGATGCATCTGGGTTGCCCGCCATCTCTTGTTTTCTGCTAATCTGTTTCTGTAACTATAGAAATTGAGAGAGAGAAAGAGAGAGAGAGAGAGAGAGAGAGAGAGAGAGAGAGAGAGAGAGAGAGAGAGAGAGATAATTGTAGTACTTTTCAAAATATAAGAGGATGGGAGGGATGAGCGCAGATTTGTAGATATATACAATGGAAAAAGGAATCAGGAAGGTTGTAGAAACATCTGGAATCTATGCTCGTCAATGTTTATCTGCGATTTTGCAGTTGAAAACCTCCCAAAGAAAACATTTATGTGGTCCCCTTCACCGCTCTAATCCAAAACTAATTAATTTAATGGTCTGAGAGAAGGAAGATGTATAGTTACAGCAAACTAGGGGAGAAGCTTTGGAGTGGGCTTTTAAGGGTATAATGGTCTTTTAACAAGCCTAAAATGGTATTATCATCCATTAAAATGTTCAACGCATCTAACATCAGCAACTAACAGGATTCTTTTAACGGAGTGGACTTCGTTGATTAATGGAGCAAAGTTAATGAGCACTAGATGAGTTTTTGCAATCTTGTGGAGGTAGATGAGGTTTCTAATCCTTAATGGTGTGTATAAGAAATTTTTCCTATAATAAATAATAGTCAATATTCTCATATTTCACCTTGGGCTGGGGTCAAAATTAGCAAACCATCCCTCTAGCTCAATTTTTTTTTTTTGGGTAAAGATTAGAAAAAATATATTATAATCAAAGAATAAGGATTACAAGGAGACAATCCAAAACTACGGACAGAGAATCAACCCACCTTTGGCAATGCCATCAGTAAGGAGAGAACTTGATCACTAAACAAAGAGAAACCTTGGGCGCCCTTATGCGTCCCACAAAACATCTCTCTTAACAAAAGTAAGACAACAGTTCCAATAGTTGGAAGACTTGGGATCTTGTAGCTGACCTAGAAAGCGAATCATCCACCGGGTTTGTTTTCCTAAAACAACGAGTAATGCTACATTAATGCTCTGAAGGAACAGAGCAATCCCCATCCATTGTTGCATACTTTTTTGGCTAGGAATCTGTAAAAAAATTTATTAGAAAAAGAAAACGAAATGCGCAACAGAAACAACACTAAAAGACGAAATGGAAACCATTCTCCACCTTCGGCATTGCCATTAGAAAAGGAAAAAACTCAAAAAAAAATTACGAGAAACCAAATCTTGGGCAATCTAAAGCATCCCAAGCAATCTCTGATAAGAGCAAAGACAGACAACTATTCCAAAATTGGGAATCTTGAGACCAAGCCACCAATATTGGAGACAATCTACAATTCCATTAACCTCAGGAAAGAAGTGAGTTATGCGCCCATTTCTACTTGTAGAAGAGAGAGCAATCCACTGTTACGTACCAACAAGCCCATGGGATGTTACCACGTAACACTCCCTCCACAATCGCCGTAGAATCCCTTTCAATCCATATGTTCTCGGACTCAAATCGTCTCCCGTGCGTCAGCCCGCCAGCCCACCATCTAACGGGCTGGAATACACCGACACACATACCGATGTATTCCAGCCCGTCAGATGGTGGGCTGACGGGCTGGCGCGCTGGAGACGATTTTTTTACTATGTTCTCAATTTCCATATTCATTGCATACTGCAAACCAATCATTAGCCTTTAGAACTCAGCAAAATAATTTGTTCCCACTCCCGAATACACTGAGAAGGCTACAGTGACCGTACGCATCCTATTTTCTGAAAACCGCTCCTGCTCCTGTTCTCCTAGGATTTCCCAAGGAACTACCATCAATATTTAATAATTCACCGATCAGCTGGTTTTACCCAATGAAGTTGAATCTGATAGTTTTTCTTGGCTGATGAGATATCCTTAGCCTTATTGTGTTAATATAGTGCTAAACACGTGTCAAAACTAGTGGTATTTTAATTTATTTTGTAATCAGTCAATTAAGTTGTCAGACTTATGTGGCCTACTTGTGATCATGTATATATACAGATCATTAGTGTAAATAAAAGATACTACTGGATTTTCATTTGACACATGAACAGTCTCTTTGTTGTCTTGTTTTTAAGTTCTTAATCAAATATCAAACCCTCAGTTTGACATAGTATCAGAGCAGGTCATGCTCCTTTGAAATATTTTTTTTCCCGTCGCTTCTGCAACTCTGGTGTGTAGTTTGACGGTGACATCTTCTCTTTTGTAGTTCTTGTTTCAGTTCTTGGTTCCAATCTGAAGTATAGTCGTGTTTCTTGGAGAAAATTTTCTCTTGTTTTCGGTTCTTGGTTCCGATCTGAAGTGTCGCTTGTATTTCTTGGAGAAATTTGTTTTTCCTTGGTTCTTGTTTTTTTTTTTTCACACGGCTCTGAGTCACTATATCCCTCTAGTTCTTGTTGTTTCATTGTTCTATAGCCGAAATTTCTTGGTTCTCAATGTTTCTTGGAGTCTTCTGATTTTTAGGGTTTCAGTCATTCTTTTGCCCAAATGTCTACCTCTGCAAATATGTCTTCTGCAAATATGTCTTCTGTAAATGTATCTACAAATATTTCATTTCCTTCTTCCTTATTGCTGTATCCATCAGATAATCTGGGTCTGTTGCTGGTTACACATCCTCTGACCGGAAACAATTATTCATCCTGGAAGCGTGCGATGTGTGTAGCCTTGAGTGCAAAAAATAAGTATACATTCGTTGATGGAACTGTTTCAAGACCTTAAGACTTGCCGTCGGCCAATACATTGGGGGGTGGGCTAGCTGAAATCCGGCCCTTGGCAGGCGGCAGGACCGCAGGAGAGGATTTGAATACATGGTCCGCTTGGATTTACAATAGTCTTGCTGCTGATCTTCACGAAAGACACGCTTGGATTTTAAAATTGATTTAAAATCGCAATGCCCAAGGAAATGGTCCGTGAATCTTTGAGTTGAAACGGAAAATTGCTCTTCTCAAACAAGACACGGTGTCTGTCTCAACTTATTTTTTACTCTCAAAGTTCTTTGGGATGAGCTCGGTTGTCACTTTGTGTTACCTGAGTGTACGTGGGCTTGTATGCCGAAGCTTCTTGAGCTTGTTAATTCAGAGCATTTATATCAATTTCTGATGGGGCTCCATGAAGCCTTCAATACTATTCATTCTCAGATTCTGGCTATGGAGCCATCGCCGACAGCTACTAAGGCTTATTCTATGGTGCTTCAGGAAGAACGCCATCACGGCATCTTTACTCAGCAGCTTTCTTCGGATAATGTTGAATGTGCTGTGAATCAGGGTGGATCAAATTATTCTCGCCTTCCAAATAATGTTGCTCGTGTGTCCGATGGTCGCAGACGTCCCTTCTGCACTCACTGTCACAAGCAATGACATGTCAAAAAGACTTGTTATGAATTGAATGGATTCCCACAAGGTTTTGTTCGTCGGCCATTTCGTGCAAATAGGCCTTCAAATGTTCAGTCACATCTAGCTTCTGAAATGGATTTCGGTTCATTCAACTCGGTCCCTTCCTCTGTGCATCAGTTGCTCCACAGACAAGCACACTCGCTCCTCTGCATCAGTCGGTACGTGTTTGCCTATGCCTCCCCTAATGACTGCTCAATACCAGCAACTTCTATCCTTCCTGAACACACCTTCAACTGTAAACTTTGCAGGTAGTCCTATTTGTCTCAATATTCATGTCTCTCAACCCAATTCTTGGGTTATTGACTCTGATGCATGGACCATTTTTCTCCCTTATCCCCTGGCGCCATCTCTGAATCTGTTGTTCATCCACAGGTTACTTTACCTAATGGCACCACATATCCCATCTCTCAGCTTGGGGTGCATCGTCTTTCACCTACACTTGAATTACAGGAAGTGTTTTATGCACCTAAATTTGCTTTCAATTTGCTTTTAGTTAGTAAACTTACTTCATCTTTGCAGTGTACAGTTTACTTTTTTCCTTCCTTCTGTATATTTCAGGACTTGTCCACGAGGATGGTAACTGGGGTAGGTCTACTCCGTAATGGACGTTACTACTATGAGTTGACATTTGCACTTGCTGCTCTCTCAGTTTCAGCTGAACTTTGGCATTCCAGGTTGAGTCATCCCTCCCCCAATTTTGTTAAAATCCCTACCATCCCTACTCAGTTTCAGCAATGTACTGTATGTCCTTTAGCAAAACAATCTAGGTTACCTTTTGTTTCTCATGCAAATAAATGTGATTTTCTCTTTAAATTGCTCCACTGTGATATTCGGAGACCTTATTCTATGGCCTCAATCAGTGGCTGCCATTATTTTTTGACAATTGTTGATGATTGCTCTTGCATTACATGGGTATAGCTCATGAAATATAAATCAGATACTTTTCGAATTCTGTCTCAGTTTTTTAAACTTGTTAATACTTATTTCTCTACTTCTATTAAATCTATTAGAACTGACAATGGGTTGGAATTTCTCTCCTCTCATATGCAAAATTTGTTTCAGTCATTGGGTATAGTTCACCAGTTAACTTGTGTCTACACTCCCTAACAAAATGGAGTGGTAGAACGCAAGCATCGTCATTTACTTCAAGTAGCCAGAGCTCTTCGTTTTCAAGCTCATTTACCATTAAAATTTTGGGGTGAGTGTGTGCTTACAACATGTTATCTCATAAACAGACTTCCTACACTGGTTCTCAAAGGGAAATCACCATATGAAATTTTATTTCAGGTTTCTCCTTGGTAGCATGTCGAATGTACCAATTTAATTAAATATTTTTTTACTGACCTGATTAATAAACTGTAAATAGGATAAGCAAAGGTCGATGCCATAGAGAATTGTGAGGACAAATGTCCACCCATGCTGATGGACGGTAAATGATTTGGGAATCGCCATCTAGATTAAGGTCTAGGACCTAAAAATGTAGTCTCATCTGGAGATAAGACTTCTATTGACTCATGATCCAATATATCGACTTTGATCTATCAGAGAATGGGTAAGCGTTCAAGGTACAGTTTGGGAAGGTGTTAGGCACCCAAAGCTTCCCGATCAGAAAATAGGCCTCCTATATGATTCTACTTTCCTTAGACTTTATGGTTTTGACTGTTCATGGTCAATGGATGATGATTAGGGCTCATGGGGGGTGTTACGCCAAGTTGCTAAGTTCTTCTAGCCTAAGGTCAGCCAAACATGTTCTCAAAGTAAATAAACAAATAAAATAATATACAATGAACCAAACCGAAGGTGGTTCGATGGTAGACTAAATCTGAGACGTCCAGAACATCTCAAATTACCTTCGTATTCTAATCCTGGAAATCAAGTCCAAAATGTAGTTCGAAACGGAAGGTGATTAAAGTTTATGGATGTGAATTATGATTAAGCTTCATTAAATTCAATGTTCAAGTTGAAGTTTATGCTTGATGATGATTGAGATTGAATCTAGAGATAGCCTAATATGGATTGAAGTGAATATAGATATGAATATGGATATATGGACGACCTAAAAAGACTAAGGTGTGGTACCGTACTTGGAGAGTCCTCCAAGTTGTCTACATATTCCAGAGGTCCTGAAAATCAGGTACAACGTAGTTCGTTGCTGGGTGGATTGGATAGCCTCAGGGACTAAGAGGACTAAGATATGCACTCTCGGGGAGTAGGATATGTCCCTCGGGGAGTAGGATATGTCCCTCGGGGAGTAGGTGTGTCTCTCAGGGAGGAAAGTATGTCTCTCAGGGAGGAAAGTACGTGAATTCTCAAGGAGTAGGGTATGTCTCTCAAGGAGGAAAGTATGTCTCTCAGGGAGGAAAGTATCTTATACTCTCAGGGAGTAGAGTATGTATACTCTCAGGGAGTAGAGTATGTATACTCACAGGGAGTAAGATATGCCTCTTAGGGAGGAAAGTATGTCTCTCAGGGAGTAGAGTGTGTCTCTCAGGGAGTAGGTATGTCTCTCAAGGAGTAGGGTATGTCTCTCAGGGAGTAGGGTATGTCTCTCAGGGAGTAGAGTATGTAAGCACTCTCAGGGAGTAAGGAATGTCTCTCAGGGAGTAAGGTGTGTATACTCTCAAGGAGTAGAGTATGTAAGCACTCTCAGGGAGTAGGATAGGTAAGCACTCTCAGAGAGTTAAGTATGTGTACTCTCAGGGAGTAAGGTATGTCTCTCAGGGAGTAGGGTGTGTGTAAGACCCGTATCGTACTAACCAGTTTTACCACCTTGTATCAGGTCTTCCTATCGTGATCGGGCTAAGTGGACCAAGTGCATGAAGAAACCACAAGGCTGGGTATGAAATTGAATCCAAAATCATCTAATTAGGAGTGTGTGGTCGCACACCTAAATAGGTGGGGTCGACCACACCTCAAAATAATGAGACCACAGGAGTCTGGGAAGTGTGGTCGCATTTTTTGAACGTGTGGTCGACGGGTTCTGCGATCCCACGTGCGACCACAAGAAGTCAAACTGACTCCGTGATTAGGAAACCTTCCTAATCTGAAGGGGGTTCTTTTCTAATCTAAGTAGGACTTTATATGGAGGGTTTTCCTCTATATATAGGACGTCCCTTAATCTCTTTCATCCTTTTACATCTCAAACTGAAAGAGAGAGAAAGAGAAGAGGAGGAAGAGAAGAAGAATTGAAGAGGAAGACTAAGATAAGGAAATTCAGAGAGAACTCTGATTCTTCAACAAGTTTAAGGTATGAAAACATTTCCCATATCAGTTGAATGCCTAGAATAGATCATGAAGGAGATAGTGATTCAAAGTGAGACCCCAATCATAAAACCATGGACAAATTCTAAGAGATCCAAGGAGGGAATCTATTAGGATGATGGATTATATAAAAATATGAATTTTAAGCCATAAAACAATCATAGGAAGGATCATGATGATAAGCCAAGGAATCAAAATACGAAGGAATTGAGTTGAGAGTGGAAAAGTCAACCATCACTAGTGTTGTCGCACTTTGATAGACCACACGAGGCCCATATGATCGACCACACGCCCTCGGGAAAGTTCCAGGGAGGGTGTGGTTGCATGATATGCGACCACACATGTCGACCACATGCCCTCGGGAAAGTTCCAGGGAGGGTGTGGTCGCATGATATGAGACCACACATAGCGACCACACACCCTGTGGTCGCAGAAACTGAGACCACAGGTGCAGCCACACCTGCGACCACTCAGCTTCTGGAAGTCTAAATTGATGGAAATAAACTCTAATATAAAATCAATAAATTTGTTAGGTTTCCAAGTGGTCTAAAAGTGATTTACAAAGCTTGGACGAGGAACAACCATCGACCAAAAGTGAAGGAACAAGACCTAAACTAATTGATTAATAACAAACTGTTTTACTTATTGAGTCCAATTCCATGAATGATTCTATACTTGTATGCTTGTAATATGCATTTAACATATCATCCAATATTCTTGCTATTACTGCTCATGCATATTTAGTTCTGTTTATTTATAACATGATGATGATGATGATGTTAGGAATAGGTATGTGAATGTATGCGTGTGGTTAGTGTGTTTGATGTGAGTGGAGCATAGGGGGAGGATGTGACACTGTGGTTCATCCTGGTCACCAGACTCTAGCTCTATCTCTACTCAAGTCTTGCCCACTAACATCATCGTATCGCCATTACCTTAACAGAACTATTACATTGTAGGGCATCAGGGGAAGTGGTCTCAGACCGTGTGGTCTTGAACCATGTAGTTTTTGACTCTGTCGGGGGGCCTTAGCTCTATCTCTATAAACGTATTGAGGGATGCTGGGGTGAGGCCTTGGATACACTGTTTGGCATTAGGATTGGTTAGTTTTGTGCCCAGTTGCAAGCCCTTGCCAATAGGGGGTTACGTGTTGGTATGGGTAGGTCATCAGGGGAAGTGTTATGTGGTGTTTGATCCGGGCACTTTAGCTCTATCTCTATTCCATGATGGGTGCACGTGGGATGACAGTGGTGTTTGATCCATTGGGTGGATTCACACACTTGTGTATAGAGGTGCGATGGCCACCAATCATTTCTATAGCACAATGCAAACTTATAAAGTAGACCAAAGATATGAATTGAATGCATGCATATGTTTGTTGTATTATTTTGTTTGCTCATTGAGTCATGATGTACGCTCACCCTTTCGACGTCGAATATTTTTAGTTGATGATGCAGGTCCTATCGCGGAAGATTATATGAATGCATCAATGTTCGTACATGTTGCTGCAATGAATGTGGAAGCTATGGTAAAGTCGCATGATTCGTTGTGCGAGTGCAACTCATGTGTTTTCGATTAGATTTAGTTGTTGGATTATTAGAACATGTAATTGATTACTTTATTTTATTTTATGTATTGAGTCATTTGAAGATAATTGGATAATTAATTATGTTATCACTGTTAGATACTCAGTTCATTAATATTAAAGACTTCCGCTATTATTTATTTACTCTGATTATAGTTGTGGTTGTATTTGGTTTAATCAAATGGGCACGGCCTAAACGAGATCCTGGTTGAACCGTTGGTTCATAGACGATTCATCACACCATTCTGGTTGGTTTAGAATTGGGGGTGTGACAACTTGGTATCAGAGCTCTCGGGCTCTGTCTATCAAACCTAAATACTTCCACAAGAGTTGTGAATTGAGTTAGGATAAACTTAAAAGCTTTAATAAGAACACACCATAAGCACCTGTGTTGTATGAGACATAAACTAAGAAAGAGAATAATGCACATATGTAAATAGGAAACAAGTTCTATGTATTTATCAAACGAGAATAAAATTTACATATATCTGAATCAGAGTATGGTCCACATTTCGGACAGTTACTCTGTAGTATAAAGTAAAAGAAATAAAGGCATCATGGAGCTGAGGTGCTGGTGGAGGAGGTGCCTCGTGATCTCAATCATAATCCTCGGCATATACTCTCATAATCCAGGCTATCTGAGTCTGGGTCACCTGGACACTAGCTGCCAGATCCGCTACCTGCTGATCAGTAGCACGCTGGGCCTCCCGAATCTCATGCAGCAACCCCATCACGTCATCTGGTGGTGGGTGCGAAGGACCAGCTAAGTGGGAAGGAACCCGAGAAGGGCCAACTCTAGTAGAATGCTGTGGTGATGGAGGAGGTATGGCATCCACGTCCATGAACATCCTATCATCATCCTCCTCATCATCACTTTCGTGAACCTCTACTGCTGTTGTTTCTGCTGCTACTGCCGCCTCCGCGTCTGCTACCTCTACTCGAGTACGGGGATGCACCATAGCGTTTCTCTCCTAGTCACTGACATGCACATCTCGCATCCCCATCCTGCAGATGGCCTCCCAGTCAAGGTCAGTCGAAAAAGTATCCTCATGAATCCTCTCATCGACCAAGTCTACCTACAGGCAAGTGAGCAGAGTGGTGATCAAACGCCCATTTAGTAGGTTACCCACCAGACCAGACGTCGTGGCACGATGTATGGTCCTGATAATGATATAGGGAAGGCAGACAGGTTGCCTAGTGCAGATGCAGTACAGAAGGTACTAGGTCAACTGTGAAACCTTCTCATAGTGTCTACTCTAGAATCAGGTTGTGCTGAATGATCTTGCAATACACTTGGGGTTCCGATCGTAGGTTGATTGCCTTCATCTGCCAGCGATCATCCCTAAGAATCTGGTGGTCAATCTCTACGCGCATTCTCACTGACAAGAACTGGGGATCCTTGGGTGTGCAGTATACCAAGGGACCATCATTTGAGATACCCAGGAGATCAGCCAACTCCTGGCAGTTAAATAAGATCTCCACCCCTTTAACTAAACTGGTGATCCTGAGCTCTCTACCCATATTTATGTCCTCTGGGTCACCCTCCACCTGTAAATTGCAATAAAATTATTTCACCAACTCAGGACAGGTGCAACCCTCATATAGAATCACAGGGAGCCAGCCCATATCACCGAATGCTCCGTCCACATTAAATAGGGCTAAGTTGGCCAAGTTAACACAACGACCCCCTTCCACCTTCTTACGCTCGTACCGAGAATACTGTGTCTCTATTTCAATAGATCGGAAGTGACAGAGACCATGAACTCTGGGGACTTTAGTGCGAGCCATGTTGTCTACAAGAGTATAGACCAACAAGCAATATATCAGATATAGTGAAAATTTAAAATTTTGGCATTATGACGGCGTGATTGGTCAAAAGCCTCACTTTTCAACCAAACATTTAGGGGCAGGAGAACTTACATAAGTCCCAAACCATCCTGCAAGGCTCATACAATTGGAAATTTAAACTAGCTGGGTCGAATTTGAAGAAATTTTGACAATTGGAAAAAACCCCAAAATTTAGGTCAATAATGAGAATTTTCAAGTTTCTATTAAACTACCGATGAAACTCGAATTTTCTTGAGGGCTTTCATCCATTGGGTGGCCAATAGTAATAACCCCCAATAAAAATCAAATTTTTTTATGGTTAGAAAAATATTAATTTGAAGAAAACTCTATAAATAGAGCAAAACCTAGGTATGAAAGCTTAAAAAGGAGAAAGAGTAGGGAACATACCTAGAAGAACGGAACATAGGTCGTAGATCGATGAAAGAATCATCAAATTTGTACGGTCGATACTGTAGCAACTCAGTGGTGGCGAGTTGAGTTGAAGACAAAAGAGAAATAAAGAAAATGGCTCGAAAAATCAGGTTTAAAAACCTGATTTGGGATCGTGTGGTCGCAAAATTCAACCAAAAATGCAACCCCTCTGATGTGAATTAAATATGTATGTAACCGCAAGTGCACAGTATCGTGCTGTAACGGGTCGATCTCAGGGAGGAATCGCTATTATCCTAACTCAAATAAGGCAAAGCGTACCAAAGGGATATGATTGAATTAACACCCTAATCATTTTAAATAAAATTTAATCAAGCAATAAAAACAATAATAACCATTCATAACGGTACGAAAATTTACGAAACCACTAACCAAAAAGTGACACAGATTTATTGCAAGAAAGAAAAGAAATTAAAAGTAAAAGAATGTAAGAAAAACTTATCTCGATAGAAGATTTCTCTGTCGTTGTTCGTCATCTTGTTGTCACTTCAAGGCGATGTGCAAACGATTACAAAGGGAGTCTTCTCCCCTAAATTAAATTAGTAATGGGATACAACCTATATTTATCTACCCTACTAAAGAGTTCTAAATTTGAAATTAAAACTAAAAACAAATAAATAAATAAATAAAAATAAACTTAAGCAAGAAGAACACAACTTGAAAAGAAAAAAAAACTAAGAATCTCAAACTCTCTCATAAATTCTCAAAACTAAGAAAAAACTCATAATAGAATTCTTGGATGATTTTCTATTGCTGAGCATCACATATATATACAAGAGAGTAAAGATCACAATCAATCTTTACAATTGAATTACAAGAGATTTTATGGAAATAATTTTGGTAACCGAATTCCAATCTTGTAGGTTTATTGTATATGGACGATTCTTGAGTAGAAAAAATCTTGCACCAACTCATCATATCTTTAGCATCATTATCTCTTTTTGAAAACTTCCATAATCGATTGGAGCTTTCCATTCTTCCATGCCATGACAATCTTGTAAATTTGATTCCAAATAACTAAAGAATATTTTCTCAAGAGAATAGAATCTTTCACATGAGATTGGGATATTCTTTGACTTGGTCCAAGGCTGATCTTATACACAAAATTCGTGGTTCTCCTCATAAAATTCATCTTATGCCCGGATGCTGAGTTGACTGGGTGAGTTAACTGGACATGGTCACCAAAAATTCATAAAATGATATTTTTAAGCTCAAATTTCTCCATTCTTTCACCTACACCCAACAAACATAAAATCAACATTAAATACCCGAGAAGCATCATAAATAGAATAAGGGATGTATATTTTATGCCCTAAATTCACACATAAAATGTGTTCATCACGATCGACCCCACGATCGACCACAGGCTCTCGGTGAGCTGACAGGGTTTGTGTGGTCGCAACCCTGTGGTCGCATATACTGCGACCCCACCATCAACCCCACGATGAAAAATGTTCTGTTTTGACTGAATGACTTTAAAGATAGAAATTTTGCCTTGTTTATTTGGATTTTGACATGAAAATGACGTATATTATGATTGCCTCATATGTTCCTTGACTTTCAGACACTACCACTGCCGAAAACAGGAAATGGCTAGGCGAAGAATAACCAGGAAAGGACGTAACCTAATTCCACCTCCACCACCACCTATGGAGGAAAATAGCCATGAAAACCCTGAGGAACAGGAGAATCAGAATATGGTACCACCAGGAGTCAACGACCAAGCCAACCCCACAAACTTGCCAGTCCCACCTACAGATTTGGCTACTGCGGTAATGAATTTAGCACAACAGTTGTAGCAAATACAACAAGTGCAAGCAACATGCAAGCTGCTATGGGAATGTCTTTCCTAGCTGCAAACACTACACCTTTACCAGCAGGACAAGCTAGTACCGTACTAGGGGGTAGCAACACCGTGCCCCAAGCATCGACTATGAACAACACGGTACCTCAAGCACCTCAAACGCCATTTGTACAAGCTCAAGTACAAAACCCTAAAGTAGCTCAAGGCATATACAACCAAGACAATTACCAGTATCAACCGCCTATATATGGAGCATATGCTCAGTAAGAGTTGGACCATTCTCGACTGATCGAGCGTTTCCTGAAGATGAAGCCTAAGGAATTTAATGGCAAGCCATCGGATCATTGTGGCCAGCTCACTGGATCGACGAGATGGAAAGGAAGTTCATGATGATGACTGTAAATGAGGAGGAAAAAGTGCTATGTGCTACATTTATGCTGAGGGGTGATGCACACCATTGGTGGAAGTCTACTTGAAGTTATCTGTTAACGAGGACCTAGGCTATCTATAAATAAGTATTCTTCGAGAAATATTTTCCCAGAAGTTTCAGAGATGCGATGGAAAGAAAGTTTTTGAGTCTGTATCAGGGACAGATGATTGTGGATGCGTATTAGCAGTGTTACGAAGAGCTGTTTTTCTTTGCTCCCTCTAGCATGCAAAAGGAAAATACCAAAATCCGAAGGTTCGTTATGGGACTTAGGGGAAGCATCCGTGAGCATGTATTGGGATTGGAAAAGAAGATTTATAATGAAGCGATACAGATTGCTCGAGTACTGAAATCGAGCCAGAGGGAAAATTATTTTGTTCAGAACAGAGGTATTAAAAGGCCTAATGGAAATTCATACAATGGAGGGAACACAAAGACATTTAAACCCTTCCGTACTTAAGGCTTCAATGCTGCAGCCAAGACTACTCGGACAGTCCAACCTCAACAGAAGCAAAGTAGTGATGGAGTTAAATGTTTTAACTGCAATCAAATAGGACATTATTCAAGGGAGTGTCCTAAGCCAAGGAAGCAGCTATAGCAAGGAAAGGTTTATGCAGTTACATCTGAGGATACTGTCGCATTGCCTGATGTGGTCACAGGTATGACCTGAACCTTTCATTTTGTACTACCTTGTGTGAGCATGTAGACTAAATTAAATCAAATCACAGGTATCGTACCTATTAATGGCATACCCGCCAGAGTACTCTTTGATTCTGGAGATACTCATTCTTTTTATATCTGTGTCGTTTGGAAAGAAATTAAATCTACCCCTCAGACCTTTATACTACAAATTGCTTGTACGTTCACCTATGAGATTAGAAGTGGAACTAGAAAAAGGTTATGGACCATGTCTAGTTCTTATCGGCGAGAAGATTTTGGATGCAACCTTAATTCAACTTGAGATGGCAGACTTTGACGTTATCTTGGGAATGGATTGGTTAGCTCGGCACTCTGCAAACCTATTATGTGCAAAAAAGAAATTGACATTTAAAGACAAGGAAGGAGCAGAGTTTAGTTTTACGGGAACCAAACTACCCCGTAAACGAAAACTCATTCTCTCTACATTAAAGGCTAGAAAATGCCTCGATAAAGGAGGAATTTGGTATCCAGTATCCATAGTCGATCTCACCAAGGAAACACCACGAATGGAAGATATTGATGTCGTGACTTTTCGGATGTATTTTCTGAGGAATTACCAGGACTACCTGTCACACCCCAATTCTGCACCATTCAGAACGGTGTGATGAACCGTTAATAAACCAACGGTTCAACCAGGATCTCTAATAGGCGGTATCCATTAAAAATAAAATCATGCACATCCACAACCATAATCAGAATAAATACACAATATCGGAAGTCTTATAGTAAATGAACTGAGCATTCTAACTGTAATAATCATAATTAAAATATCAAGTTATTATTGTATCAACTGAGACATAAATAAATAAAATATCAATTACATCCCTTTATAATTTCAAATAAAATCCTAATAGAATACGCATGAGTTACACTCGCATGAGGGGTCATGCGCATCCTCTAAGTCTTCAGCTTCCACTACAGCAACACGCGCATACACCAAAGCATCCATATAATCTGCAACTGTAGTATCTGCATCATCAACTAAAAATATTTGACGTTGAGAGGGTGAACACACATCATGGCTCAGTGAGCAAACAAAACAATGCAACAAACATATGCATGCACTCAATTCATATCTTTGGTCTGGTAAATAAGTTTGCAATGTGCTATAGAAAGGATAGGTGGCCAAAGATCACGTTTATTGACGCCGCACCTCTATACACGAGTGTGTGAAGCCGCCCAAAGGTAACATTTATTATTGTTCCACATGCACCCAATCATGGACAATGTACACGTCAAGGTCACGTTTATTGCTGTACCCGTTGCCCATACCAACACGTAAGCCCCTGCTGGCGATGGCTCGCAAACTGGGCTCGCAACTAACCAATCCTAATGCCAATCAGTGTATCCAAGGCCTCACCCAGCATCCCTCAATACATCCATAGAGATAGGGCTAAGGCCCCCCGGCAGAGTCAGAGACTACACGGTCCGAGACCACCTCCCCTCATACCCTACGACGTAATAGTTATGCTAAGGTAATGACGATACGACGATGTCAGTGGACAAGACTTGAGTTAGAGATAGAGCTAGAGTGCTGAGGCCCCGCGTATGACACCTCCCCCTGATACTCGCTCGCATCAAGCACACCAACCACACACATACATCCACATGCATATTCTAATCATCATCATCATCATCATCATCATCATCATGTTATAAACAATAAATAAATATGCATGAACAGTAATAATAGAAATATTGGATGACATGTTGAATGCACATAACAATCATACACGCATAAAATCATTCATAGCATTGGACTCAAGAATAAAATAGTTTATTATTAACCAATTAGTTTAGGTTTTGTTCCCTCACCTTTACTTGATCGTAGGTCATTTTTCAAGCTTTAAGAATCAACTATATATCAATGTTATATCACTAGAAGACCTAACCAAGTCGATATAATTTAATTAGAATTAATTCGGACTTTAATAAGCATGCTGTTAACTAGGGGTCGATGCCAGGGTCGGAGGTTCAATCGACCCTGGGTGCGACCACCCACAGTCTGGACTTCCCGAACACTGGGGGTCGATTATCAGGGTCTGGTAGGGTCGATTGGCCATCGACCCCCCATGCGACCCCCTGTGGGTTTAGTCAATTTTTCCTCCTACACTACATTCTTCGTGTTTGGGGTCCTATGGCTTGCTTCTACAATCCATTCCACACATGTTCTATGGTCTAGAACCGTAGTTCACTCACCTATATGGCTTTCATATTTCTCCCATGGTCTTCTATGAAAACCTAACCATGGGTGGATGATTTGGGTTTCTCCTAGATCATTCCCTCTTCTCTATCTATTATAAGGTCTGTAGAATTACATGGAGATAGTATCCATACCTGAGAATTATGCTTGTTTCTCTGAAGCCTTCTCTTTGATCTTCTTCTCCACTTTCCTTCTCTTTTCTTTCTCTTCTCCTTCTCTTCTCTTTCTCTCAATCCAATTAGGGTTCTAAAAGGAGTGAAAGAGGCTTAGGGACGTCCTATTTATAGAGTAGAAACTCCAAAATTAAGCCCCATTGAGATTAGGAAAGAATCCCATTGAAATTTGGAAAGTTTCCAAATCACGATTTCTGTCGGCAGACTAGGGTCGATGAGGGGGTCAGAGATCCCGTCGACCCTTGGTTCTTAAAATGTCTGACCCCCGGTATAAAACTCAGGGTCTGACTTTTATACTGGGGGGGTCCGACCCTACCTTGCTGGGTATGCGACCCTCCCCCTATTTTTAGTGTTTTTGGGTCAGTTTAATACCTGAGATCGTGATCTCCCTCACGCACTTGATCCATTTGGCTCGACCATGATGGGTAGACCTGGTTCAAGGTGGTAAGACCGGGTTAGATCGATACGGGTCTTACACTACCACCCGATCGAGCGACAGAATTCGTTATAGATCTTATACCTGGAGCCGCACCAGTATCTAAAGCACCATATCGAATGGCTCTTACTGAACTGAAGGAACTAAAGGTACAATTACAGGAATTATTGGACAAGGGTTATATCAGATCCAGCATATCACCATGGGGAGCGATAGTATTGTTCGTGAAAAAGAAAGACTGTAGCGTTCGACTGTGTATAAATTATTGGGAATTGAGTAAGCTTACAATCAAGAATCGGTACCTGTTGCCTCGGATCGATGACTTGTTCGATCAGTTGCAAGGTGCCAAAGTGTTCTCTAAAATTGTTCTTCGGTCAGGATACCATCAGTTGAAGATTAAGGAAGGTGATATTCTGAAGACAGCATTTAGAACAAGATATGGACATTATGAATTTTTTAGTTATGTCTTTTGGATTGACTAAAGCACCCGCAATTTTTATGGAACTCATGAATCGGGTATTCCATGATATGTTGGATATGTCAGTCATTGTATTTATTGATGACATACTAGTCTACTCCATGGACAAAGAAACTCATGTCACAAATCTAAGAATCGCTTTGCAGTAACTAAGAAAAGAGAAGCTTTATGCCAAACTTACAAAGTCTGAGTTCTGGCTAAATGAAGTCGCATTCTTAGGCCATGTAGTATTCGCTGAAGGAATTAAAGTGGATCCTAGCAAGATTGAAGCCATTGTGAAATGGGAAGCACCTAAGAATGTTGCAAAAATCAGAAGTTTCTTAGGTTTAGCTGGTTACTATCGATGATTCGTGGAAGATTACTCTAGAATCGTCGTACCTCTCACCAGTCTGATAAAGAGAGGAGAAAAGTTTGTTTAGACCGAAAAATGTGAGGAGGGTTCCAAACATTGAAGGCTAGATTAATATCAGCTCCCATCTTGACTATTCCTATCCAAAGACAACCATTTACCTTGTACACTGATGTTTCTGGTTAGGTTTAGGATGTGTACTTATGCAAGGAGAACAAGTTGTTGCGTATGCCTCAAGACAACTGAAGACGCACGAGAAGAACTATGCCACTCATGACTTGGAATTAGCAACAGTAGTACATGCTGTCAAGATATGGAGACATTATTTATATGGTGAGAAATTTCAGATTAAATCAGATCATAAGAGTCTCACTCATCTTTTTAATCAGAAGGAGTTGAACATGAGACAAAGAAGATGACTAGAATTATTGAAGGATTATGATTGCGATATCCAGTATCATCCAGGGAAGGCTAATGTAGTTGCTGATGCGCTAAGCAGAAAAGCAATGATAAAATCCCAGGGAGAAGTTAACACGACTGCCTCAATGGTGTTACAGGAAAAGTATTCAATTATGGTAATGAGCAGTTCATGATAGATACACCAGATGGATTAACTAACCAAAGGTTTATTCATAGATTTTCAAATGATTGCCACATTGAAGATTGTACCTGATCTGATAGACGAAGTAAAAGCTGCTATTAAATCTGACCCTTATCTGAGAACGGTGCAAAAAGACCTCGAAAAAGGTAGGACTACTCCTGAGTTCACCTTGGACGTTGAAAAGGTACTAAAATACAAAGGAAGAGTATGTGTTCCTAAAAATGAAGACTTAGACATTAGACACAGACTAATGAAGGAAGCTCACATCACCGCTTATTTGGTACATCCTGAAAGTATGAAGATGTACCATGATTTAAAGAAACTCTATTGGTGGAGAGGAATGAAAGCGGATGTAACTAAATTTGTGTCTCAATGCCTAAATTTTCAGTGGGTAAAGGCTGAAAGGCAAAGACCTGCAGGATTGTTGCAGCCACTGCCAGCATCACTATGGACTTCGTCACCGGTTTATCATTGACTCCCCGAGTAGTTGACGCGGTCTGGGTGATTGTGGATCGTTTGACCAAGATAGCTCGTTTCATAGCTATACGACCTCAATATACCCTAGAGAGGTTAGCCAAGCTATATGTGGATAATTCTGTCAGATTGCATGGTGTACCTGAAAGCATTGTGTCCGACAGAGACCCACGCTTTACCTCAAAGTTTTGGGAAGGATTACAGAAGGCTATGGGTACAATGTTGAAGTTTAGTACTGCATTCCATCCTCAGACAGACGGACAGTCGGAGCGTACTATTCAGATTTTAGAAGACATGCTTCGAGCTTATGTTATGATTTCAAGGGATCATGGGATAAGAAACTACCATTGATCGAGTTCGCATATAACAACAGCTATCAGGCTACTATGCAGATGTCACCCTATGAAGCACTGTATGGTAGGAAGTGTCAAACTCCTTTGTTTTGGAATAAAGTTGGAGAACGGAGTTTTATTGGCCCCAAATTTATGGAAGAAACTTGCAAAGTAGTTGACATAATTAAGGAAAGATTTAGAATAGCTCAGAACCGTCAAAAACAGTATGCAGATAATCGACGTCAAGACCTTGAATTCGTCATAGTTAATAAGGTATTTCTGAAAATATCTCCTATGAGTGGTTTGAAAAGGTTCGGACAGAAAGGGAAGCTAAGTCCGAGATATATCGGGCCATATGAGATTCTAGCTAAACGTGGGAAAGTGGCGTATCAGTTAGCATTATCCTCATCTATGTCAAGTGTGCATGATGTATTTCATATCTCATTACTGAAAAAGTACGTCAGAGATCCAACACACGTGTTAACAGCGGATCCACCGGGTCTAACTGATGATTTGACATTCGAAGTAGCACCAACCGAAATTACCAATCAGAAGGTTCAACGTCTATGCAACCGTGACATTTATTATGTTAAGGTTACTTGGAGGAGCCAAGATGTAGAAGAGATCACATGGGAAGAAGAGAATGCTATGCGAAAGTAATATCCTCACCTTTTCGACTCGGAAGGTATGTGCAAATTTCGAGGATGAAATTTATAATAAGAGGGGGGAGTTGTAAGACCCATATCGTACTAACCAGTCTTACCACATTGTATCAGGTCTTCCTATCATGGTCGGGCCAAGTGGACCAAGTACGTGAAGAAACTGCAATGCTAGGTATGAAATTAAACCCAAAATCATTTAATTAGGAGTATGTGGTCGCATACCTAAACAGGTGGGGTCGACCACACCTCATAATAATGAGACCATAGGAGTCTGGGATGTGTGGTCGCATTTTTTGGACGTGTGGTCGACGGGTTCTGCAACCCCACGTGCGACCACACGAAGTCAAACTGACTCCGTGATTAGGAAACCTTCCTAATCTGAAGGGGGTTCTTTCCTAATCTAAGTAAAGACTTTATATGGAGGGTTTTCCTCTATATATAGGACGTCCCTTAGCCTCTTTCATCCTTTTAGAACTCAAACTGAAAGAGAGAGAAAGAGAAGAAGAGGAAGAGAAGAAGAATTGAAGAGGAAGACTAAGAGAAGGAAATTCAGAGAGAACTCTGATTCTTCAACAAGTTTAAGGTATGAAAACATTCTCCTAGAATAGATCATGAAGGAGATAGTGATTCAAAGTGAGACCCCAATCATAAAACCATGGACAAATTCTAAGAGATCCATGGAGGGAATCTATTAGGATGATGGATTATGTAAAAATATGAATTTTAAGCCATAGAACAATCATAGGAAGGATCATGATGATAAGCCAAGGAATCAAAACATGAAGGAATTGAGTTGAGAGTGGAAAAGTTCACCATCACTCGTGTGGTCGCAGTTTGATCGACCACATGAGGCACATATGATTGACCATACGCCCTCGGATAGTTCCAGGGAGGGTGTGGTCGCATGTGTAGTTGCATGATATGCGACCACATGAGGCACATATGATCGACCACATGCCCTCGGGAAAATTCCAGGGAGGGTGTGGTCACATGTGTGGTCGCATGATATGCGACCACAGATATCGACCACACACCCTCGGGAAAGTTCCAGGAAGGATGTGGTCACAGAAACTGAGACCATCGGTGCAGCCACACCTGCAACCTCTCAACTTCTGGAAGTCTGAATTGATGGAAATAAATTCTAATTTAAAATCTATAAATTTGTTAGGTTTCCAAGTGGTCTAAAAATGATTTACAAAGCTTGGACGAGGTACAACCATCGATCAAAGGTGATGGAACAAGACCTAAACTAATTGGCTAATAACAAATTATTTTACTTATTGTGTCCAATGCCATGAATGATTCTATGTTGTATGCTTGTAATGTGCATTTAACATGTCATCCAATATTCTTACTATTACTGCTCATGCATATTTAATTTTGTTTATTTATAACATGATAATGATGATGATGTTAGCAATAGACATGTGAATGTATGCGTGTGGTTAGTGTGTTTAATGCGAGTGGAGCATCAGGGGGAGGACGTGACACTGTGGTTCATTTTGGTCACCAGACTCTAGCTCTATCTCTACTCGAGTCTTGCCCACTAACATCGTCGTATCGCCATTACCTTAGCAGAACTATTACGTCGTAGGGCATCAGGGGAGGTGGTCTCGGACCATTTAGTCTCTAACTCTGTCGGGGGGCCTTAGCTCTATCTCTATGGACATATTGAGGGATGCTAGGGTGAGGCCTTGGATACACTTTTTGGCATTAGGATTGGTTAGTTGGGAGCCCAGTTTGTAAGTCATCGCCAATAGGGACTTATGTGTTGGTATGGGTAGGGCATCAGGGGAAGTGTTATGCGGTGTTTGGTCTAGGCACTTTAGCTCTATCTTTATTCCATGATGGATGCATGTGGGACGACAATGGTGTTTGATCCATTGGGCGGATTCACACACTCGTGTATAGAGGTGTGGCGGCCACCAATCCTTTCTATAGAAAATTGTAAACTTATAAACCAGACCAAAGATATGAAATGAATGCATGCATATATTTGTTGCATTGTTTTGTTTGCTTACTGAGCCATGATGTATACTCACCCTTTCGATGTCGAATATTTTTAGTTGATGATGCAGGTCTTACCGTGGAAGATTATATGAATGCACCAATGTTCGGACATGTTGATGCGATGGATGTGGAAGCTATGGTGGAGTCGCATGATTCATCGTGCGAGTGCAACTCATTTGTTTTCGATTATATTTAGTTGTTGGATTATCAAAACATGTAATTGATTACTTTATTTTATTTTATGTCTTGAGTCATTTGGAGATAATTGGATAATTAATTATGTTATCACTGCTAGATACTCAGTTCATTAATATTAAAGACTTTCGCTATTGTTTATTTACTCTTATTATGATTGTGGTTGTATTTGGTT
Source organism: Protea cynaroides (assembly GCA_028583415.1). NCBI lineage: Eukaryota > Viridiplantae > Streptophyta > Magnoliopsida > Proteales > Proteaceae > Protea > Protea cynaroides. The sequence goes on along the minus strand of CM053267.1, from coordinate 19,500,923 downwards.
TAATCAAATGGGCACGGTCTATACGAGATCCTGGTTGAACCGTTGGTTCATAGACAGTTTATCACACCATTCTGGTTAGTTCAGAATTGGGGTGTGACAATGTGTCTCTTAGGGAGTAGGTGTGTAAGTTCTCTCAGGGAGTAAGGTTGGTAAGGACTCTTAAGGTGTAGAGGTATGTAAGTGTATATAGACTAAGATGTTGGAACCGTATCTAGGAGTCTTCCCATACTACCTACGTATCTTAGGGTTTGCCTTAAGAATCAGGATCCACATAGTTTGGAATGTTGTTCATTGGGCGACCAACTTGGGTCCGAATATGCGTGGTCCAGCCGGACCGAATAATGATCCTAGATGATCTATGGTTGGATTTACATCACACATATCTAGGTTTCTGCACCTTAGATGAATGAGTTGAAGTATAGGGATCCTCCTAAAGTTACCTTTCTAACCTAAACCCTAATTTTGGAATTGTTGGGCTAGGCTTCATGATTCTTGATTAAGACTTTTATCTTTTTCGCTTTTACCCTTCCCTGAATGTGGGTGCCTACATGTACGTCTCCACACCTAGGAATGTCTTCTATCAGTGTACATGCATGGCAGTTCAACTAGGGTGTAGTAGAAAGTAAGTTATTTGTCGACAACAGATATCATTCAAGCATGGCATTAACAAGCATGTCAAACATGGTAGTATTCTCAAAGCTAATAGTGTAAGCATTCTAAACATGGCAGTGCACAATATGACAGTGTCATTAAGTGAATATGATAGGCGCATGGATATAACAATGAAGACAAAATCAGATCCTCAATCTATCGGTTATATCTCTTCAAAAAATAATGATGATCATGATCAACACTTAGATTTCATCAAAACAGTCAAGATCAACGGCTCAGATCTCACATCAAGTTATAATCATGATCAATGACTCATATCTCATCAAAAATAACTAAGATCTATGGCTTAGATCTCACAAAAAGATAATCTAGCAGTTCATATCACTTATCATGCTAATCCAACCACTTGGATTCATCAAAAACACTCATGATCAAGATCCAATGGTTCAAATCACTCAAAATCACTCACAATGAAAATCCAACGGTTCAAATCACTCAAGATCATAATCCAACCATTCAGATTCATTTAAATCATTCCCAAAGATAATCTAGCGGTTCAGATCACTCATCATGATAATGCAACCACTCAGATTCGATAAAGTTACTTATCAAGACAATCCAATGGTTCAAATTACTTAAGATCACAATCCAACCATTCAGATTGATTAAAATTACTTCCAAAGATAATCCAATGGTTTAGATCGTTCATCATGATAATCCATCCATTTATATTCGATAAAGTCACTTATCAAGACAATCCAATGGTTTGAATTACTTAAAATCACATCAAAATTCTATATCAAAAACCATGATCAACTCATGAAAATTCCAATTATATGGTCATGATCAATTCTCATAAAATTCAGATCATGTGGTTGGATCATCCACATTAAAATTCTAATCATATGGTCGGACCAATCACATTAAAATTCCCACACATGGTCGGACCAATTACAATTCCCATCATATGATCGGATTAATTACAATTCCCATCACATGGTTGGACCAATAAAAAAAATTCTATCCTATGGTTGGATCAATTTTTCATCACATAAAATTTTCAAGCACATCGGATCAATTTCATCACCCAAAATACAAGATCAACGGCCATATTTCATCTCATTAAATTCATAATAAAAAAGGCTGAGCCAAACCCAACATGCACATGTGGAAGCCAATGCATATGATCAAAGAAGCATCATGTATGCGAAGATACAATAACGAAATGAATAAAATAACCACAATACGATATACAAGTATGGTAAACTGGAAAAGAAACCAACCTGATGTGCTTTGGTGAGGTTGAACAACAGGTTGCGGGGATCGTCGGGTTACCAACAAAGGTCTTCACAGGGTGTCTCAAGGATTGTCGGGTTGCCAACGAAGGTCGTCGCAGGGTGTCGTGAGGATCGTCGGGTTGCCAACGAAGGTCTTCGTAAGGTGTCGCGAGGATCGTCGGGTTGCCAATGAAGGTCGTCGCAGGGTGTCTCGAGAATTGTCGGGTTGCCAACGAAGGTCTTCGCAGGGTGTCGCGAGGATCGTCGAGTTGCCAACCAAGGTCGTCGCTGGGTGTCGCGAGGATCGTCGGGTTGCCAACGAAGGTCGTCGCAGCGTGTCGTGAGGATCGTCGGGTTGCCAAAGAAGGTCTTCACAGGGTGTCATGAGGATCGTCGGGTTGCCAACGAAGGTCGTCGTAGGTTGTCGCGAGGATCGTCTGGTTGCCAACGAAGGTCATCGCAGGGTGTCGCGAGGATCGTCGGGTTGCCAACGAAGGTCGTCGCAGGGTGTCTCGAGGATCATCGAGTTGCCAACGAAGGTCGTCGCAAGGTGTGGCGAGGATCGTCGGGTTGCCACCAAAGGTCTTCGCAAGGTGTCGCGAGGATCTTCGGGTTGCCAACGAAGGTCGTCGCAGGGTGTCGCGAGGATCGTCGGGTTGCCGACGATGATTGTCAGAGGGTGTGGAAGTTAGGTTACACTCGGTTGGGGTGCATGCGGACAGGTGTGGGGATGGTGACTGCTTGGCTGGGTGTGTGTTGCGGTTTGGTGGTTGGCTGGTGGTGTGTTGCGGTTTGGTGGGACAGGTATCGAAGGTAATGGCTGGCGAGGTAAAACCAAATGAAAAGAACAGCAAGGTGGGACGGTGGTCTTACCTGAGTATGCAGCAAGGTGGCGATGGCCGTAGGGTGGTCACCTCCCTCTCTCCCTGTCGATCTCTTTCTCCTCTCTGCTGCTTCCGTTTTCTTCTCCTTTTCTTCTCTCTCAAACTCCCTCTCCCTCTCTCTGAAACTCATTCCCTTTCTGTATCTTTTTTTTCTGCTCTCTCCTCACTCTCCTTTTTTTCTCACTGCTGTTCCCCCTCTCTTGGTCCAAAATCCCCGACCCCCTCCATCAGGTTTTCCCCCCTCCATTTATGGTTGCAGGTGGATGACTTAAAGAGAGGAGTGAGGTAGGATGGAGGTGCATGGCTGGGGTTGGGTTCAATGCAGCATGGGCTTCGAGTATGTATCGATCAAGGGAAATGGAGTTGAGCCGTTGGGTATGGCAGGGGTGTAGGGATTGATGGAGTTACAACTGGGAAATGGTGAGGGGCAAGGTGGTTTGTGAGTGATGTGAGTGGTGAGAAGGAGGAGCAAGGGTAGGTAGGTTGGTGAGTTGGCAATGGTTTGCAGCATGGGCGTTGGTGTGTTGTCGAATGGAGGTAATTTGCAGCGTGGGAGATGGATGGCAGGACTGAACAAGCTTAATGAGGGATGGCTGGGCAGATTCGTGTGGACTGTTGATGGCGGTGTGAGTTTAGTGAAGCATGGGAGGTGGCTGGGTTTTAGGGAGAAGAGGTGTGAGTTTAGTTAAGCATGAAAGCTTAATAGAATGCCTCTTTATCTTTCCCCCCGGCCTATGCTATTCAGTAGAGGTTGAAAACCCTCTCTGACCAGGGGACTAAGACTGGGAACAACAATACCTGGAAAAAGACCAGCCCAAGGGCTGCCTTTATTTATGGAAAACCCAATTCAAGAGACGTCGGAGTGGCTCTTTTAGTCTTTCACGGAGCCGCCAGATGTCTGCCAATGTACGGCGTGCACTTGGGATGCTATAGGTTATAGGCGTAATCGATCGAGTAAGCTTTGCTACCATTGTCTCCTTGTCAGGGCGGCCGTTTGCCACCTCCACCAATCTTCTCTCTCCTTCTCTCCTCGTGTGATCCTCTCTCTCTTCCTGTGCTTCTCTCTCTCCTCTCTGGTCCTTTCTTTCTCTCTTCCCATGCTTTTCTCTCTCCTCTCTCCTCGTCTGATCCTCTCTCTTCTCTCCCCATGTTTCTCTCTCTCTTTTCTCCTCATCTGATCCTCTCTCTCTTCCCTTTCTCTTGTTCGAATCAAATTCCACCCAATATAATATATATGAACATATATAATATAATATATATAAGATATATTATATAATATAAAAACATTTATAGTATATGTATCATATAAGTATATAATGCACATGGGATGAAACGGTTTGGTCTGGACCGGGTTGGATTGAATTAGGTTTGAGCTGGGTCGAGTTGAGTTGGGTTTGAATTGGTTTGGTTTGGACTGAATTGGGTTTGAGTTGGGTTGGGTTGAGTTGGACTTGACCGGCTTTTCTCTCTCTATTATGGGTCCTTTCAGCTTGTAACTCCGCATGGAATATTTCGACGGCCTCTGTCTCAGATTTTCCACGTCCACTTTGCAGAGTATCCAAAATGAAGAATGTGGCGCTTGAATCATTTGATTCGGACGTCGGATAATAAAATTATGAAGGATCGAAGTTTAGGCCGGCATATCGGCTTGCAGCTCTGCATGGGATCCTTCGGAGGCCGTTGTCCCAGATTTTCCACATCCACTTTGAAGAGGACGGACAATGGAGCAGGCTGGTGCTTGAATCGTCTGATTTGAACGTCGGATGATCAAGATATGGTCGAATGAAGTCCGATCGATTTAAATCATGATAATTCGCCTAATAAATCCTTAATTTATGATAATTTGCAGAAAAAAAAAAACCTTGGATTTAATAAGCCATTTTCAATCCGACTAAAATCAGAATATTTTCTTTGTTTGACATCGGAATTGAACGAGTCTGGTCTCATTCCGAAGATGATTTCCACGACCTACACGTCCATGCAGATTACAGCCCATGCCCTTGCTATGGGGCCCACCGAAGTCAATCTCGAAGTCGCCACCTAACGTCCAAACCTTGAATTGATCCGCAACCCTTTCCGAATGCATTCACCGAAACTCTTGCATACTGGGGGCACTTTTGCTCAGCTTAGAACACCATAGAGAGCACACAGGGATTGATCGACTGTTGGTTTAAAAGAGTTTTACTTGCCTCCCCTGTACTTTCTAAAATTTCATTCATCTCCGCTCTCTTGTTGTCTATACACCAATAAAGCTCTCTTCGACTAGGGATGACAAAAATGGGATGCTTACAAGAATGAATTGATAAAAATTTATATTCTACTCAAACTAAATATACTAATTAATGCTAAGTAAACACAATAACGAAGGAGGATTTTGGTTGTTTGAATCAAATTGAAAGTAGACAGACAAAATTTAAATAGAAAGATAATTAGATGATAATATTCAGTTCTTAGTTCAATATCCACCCATACATGCAATGAGTAAAATTAATTGCAACGTTAATCTCTTCCTTCCAATCAGAATTAAAGACCCCAAATAACAATAAGCTCTGTTACCTGAGTTTTTCCTTAAGTACCTCAACTGAAACAAGCTCTTTAGAGAGATCTAATCATTGAACAACACTGAATAAGTTTTCAATGTTTAATTCAATGGCAGCATTAAGAGGGTGGAAAATAGATCAATCTAAGCAACAATCACACATAAGCGGGGATTATTTAACTGAGGTTAGATTATTCACAATAATAAGATGAAAACTTGGACATAATCATCTACCACTGTTTGCTACTTGTAATTAGAACCAGGACGATTATGTATCACAGATTCTAGATCTAGCAATCAATATTAATCTAACTGATTCAGTAGGCTATTACTGAATTATTCAGACAAATATCATAAATAAAGACAAAAGAATAACATAAGAAATTCCAATAAAAAAGAGAAGAAGAACAACATTACTGAATAAAGATTACACCATTGACATGAGTTTGGGCTTCAAAATCCCTTGAACTGAATGAGAAAATTAGCTAGACATTACAATCCTTTGAGAGATAGAAAAATTTTCAGCAAAAGAGAGAGAGCTTTTTTTTATCATAACACTAGTACTCTACATATAAAATATGACAATCCTTTGTAACTTATAACTCCTTCTTTGTGTAGGATTCCTTCTTTATTTAGAATTCTAAAATTGTAGAGTCTTCTTTTCTTCTTTGAAGTCTTCTAAAGTAGGTTTAGGTTTCCTAACTTGACTAGGAGACTCTTTATGGAATTTACATCTACCATTGAATGCTTTAATCAGATCAAAGGGCTACTCCAATTCGGATTCGGTCAGATTTTTGTGTCAGACTTTGAAGCAATGTTCGGAGACCCAAACGAACCCAGATCAAGACACCTCGCTTCCAGAGGCGAAATGCCCTGTCTAGTTCCAAGAACATAAATTATTCTTCTTTTTTTTTTTTTAATAACAATAAGGTCTCAACTTTAATCAAAGGCTTAAATGCCAACTAGCACCATAAAAGGTTCATACCTTTAGGTCTGGTAATATGTATTTTCTAACTCGATTTCCACCTCAAGATACAAACTAGGTATTATCCTTACATAGGTTTTTATTACTTCGCATGTGATGGTGTCCTAAGTCTCTCTTTCTTTTCGTTTTTGTATCAAAATCATAGAAAGAGTGTATAACTCTACCAAAAACCAATGTTAAAAATGTTAAAATTTTTCATTAAAGCTATTCTCAAAGCACATTGACACTAAAAGAAACTAAAAATAAAAATACGACACTAAATAAGTCTAAAAAAAATAAAGTTAAGTAAAACATAAAACTCTAAATAAAATTAAATTTTCTATGACAGATCCTAATTTCTCTCCCCCACACTTAAATCTAACATTGTCCTCAATGAAAAATAAGAATGCAAAAGAAAGCAATTAATAGAGAGAAGAAAGAGAAATCTTTTTTTCTTGGGTTGCCTCCCAAGTAGCGCATTTGTTTAACGTCATTAGCTCGACTAGCTTTGTCCATCACTCCTCATAAGTAGGATCTGCTAATCTCATTTCTTCAATATTGTCCATTTGAAAACCATCAAAGTAAGGTTAAAGTCTGTGACCATTCACCTTAAACATCTTGTTTGTTTTCAAGCTCTTTATTTCCACTGCACCATGATGAAAAACATTAGTCCAACAAAAGGGCCAATCCAACGAGAACACAACTTACCTGGAAATAGCTTTAACCGAGAATGAAAGAGAAGAACTTTTTGGCCAACAACAAAATTCTTCCTAGAAATCATCTTGTCGTGAAAGGCCTTAGTTTTTGCTTTGTAAATGCTGGAGCTCTCGTAGGCATCATTCCTCAACTCCTCAAGTTCTTGCAATTGCAACTTTCTTTGAACACTAGCATTAGTCATATTCATATTGCAATACTTGACCGCCCCATAGATCCAATATTCCTTATGATACAATAGCATTTGAATCAACTTCTCTTCTTGACTAGGTGTCAAGTTCTTTGTAATGATTACCAGTAATGTCTCATTTTCTCCCAAGTACTCGTACTTTAAATGAGATGGCAATGGCTTAAATTCTAGGATAGGAACCTGCAAAACAGAGGATAATAATTTTTTATGAGACTCAGGTAGCTTTAAAAAAGAAACTCCACATTTTTCTGGAATTAGTTTTAAAGAATGTAAAGCTGCCACAGTCTCCTTCAATTCTTTACTAATCTCTATCTCATCATTCTCCTCTAACTGTATTTCTATGGTAATTGTAAATTCCAGTTCATTCTTAATATTTAATTCAAACACTTCCTCCAATCTAGAATCAACAATACTAATAGCAAAAACCGAATGAACATCAATGGGGTGTTTCATGGCTTCAAAAATATTAAAATGAATTACTTCACCATCAAACTCTATTGTGAGGGTACCATCATGAACGTCTATCTTTGTTCTAGCTATATTCAAGAATGGTCTTACCAACAAGATAGGTGTTGGATTAGGTGAGATATCATCTTCCATGTCCAGAATATAGAAATCAGTTGGAAATATTAGCTCATTTACCTGTACAAGAACATCCTCAAGTATCCCTTCAGGGTATGCATTAGTACGATCAGTCAGTTGGATAATGACACTAGTTTCTTTCAAGGGGCCTAAATTTAATGAAGCATAAATAGATTGTGGCATTATATTAATAGATGTTCCTAAATCTAGCATAGCTCTCTCAACTCTGGTATTACTTATTTTACAGGGAATAGTGAACATACCTGGGTCTTTGCACTTGGGAGGAAATTTTCTTTGGAGGACTGTTGAGACATTCTCTCCCATACTTAATATTTCATTACCATTCAGCTTCTTTTTGTTAGTGCATAACTCTTTAAGAAATTTTGCATAGATGGGTACCTGTTTGATTACATCCAACAGGGGTATATTTACCTCCACTTTACGAAACAAATCCAGAATCTCCTTATCCTTGTCCTCTTTCCTGAATTTTGCAAATCTGCTAGGAAAAGGAAGAGGATTAATCTTAGACAGAATATAAGGTTTGGGTGTTACCTCAGGTTGAGCTACTATTTTGTCTTTTCTATTTCTTTTTCAATTTCTTCTTCATTTGGTATAGCAGGACTCACTTTTTTTGGTTCCTTAAGGTCTTGACCACTTCGGAGTGTTATAGCATTCACATTTTCTTTTGGATTCACCATGGTTTGCGATGATAATTTTCCTCCAACCTGAGCTTCTAAACGATTCATAGCAGTTTCCATTTGACTCACCTAGCTCTCTAGACTTTGAATGCTGGATTTTGTTTCTTTTTAAAACTGTTGAATATTTAGAGCAAGTGATTTAACTATGTCCTCTAATGATGAGTTTAAATTCTGAGGGACAGGTGGCTTGGGTTGGAATGTTGGCTGTCTATTTTGATAAAAGTTCTACCCTGCTGGTCCGTTTCCTCCATAGCTCATGTTTGGATGATCTCTCCAACCTGGATTGTATGTATTAGAGTATGGATCATTGCCTTGGTAGTCCTGGGAAGTTACCAGCAGCATTGGCTTGTTCGGTGGGTCCTTCTTGAAGTGTTGGGCACATATCAGTTGAGTTCCCTATCATCGAACATATCCCACAAGCTCTTACTTACTGTAAATTTCCTACAGCTATTTGTCTAACAAGAGAGGTAAGGTCTGATAACTGTTGCTCGAGGGAAGATGTATTTACCTCATTCACCTTTTGAGTGGTGCATCATTTCTTCTACCAAATTGTTGGGAATTTACAGCCATGTTTGCAATTAACCTTCTAGCAGCTTCAGGAGTTTTATCCACTAGAGCTCCTCCTCTTGCTGCATCTATCATGTTCCTTTCCATGGGCATTAATGTAAGACCCGCACTCTACTAACTTGGTCTAACCATGTCGTGCCAGGTCTTTCCATCATTCCTGGATCAAGTGGACCGAGCGTGTGAAGATAAATCACAAACCAGGTATGAGAATTGAGTTAAAAACACTAAAAACATACCTAAGGTCGCATGCCTGGGTAGGTATGGTCGACCATAAGGAGGAAACCAAAAATCTAAAATCCAGAACCCCACGATCGATGATTTTGACCCTACGATCGACGGTTTATGTGACCTTATGATCGACCGTGAGAACCCAGATCAGACTCCAAGTTTTGTAAACTTTCCTAAACTAAGGGATTGCTTTCCTAATTAAAAGAGGAATATGGAGAGTTTTACTCTATATAAAGGACATTCCTCAGTCCTTTTTCACTCTTTTAGAACATTAGTAAATCCTAGAAAAGGGAAGGAAGAGAAGGAAGAGAGGGAAAAGAAAAAAAAGCTAAGGAGAAGAATTTGCTGAGAAGAGATTGGCTCTCTATCACAGGCAAAGGTATGAAACAAATCTCTGGAGATGTAAACTCTAAGGAATAAGACTTATATAGAGGATAGGGCATATCAACCTATTATGATCTATGTGATTTCCTTAAGAAAATCCCATGGAGAACCATGAGGAGTGAATTTGATGATTATGGTTAACAAGAAATTACTAATGATGGCCATAGGATGACTTTAGAATAAACCCCATTGAAGAACAAAAGAATTGACCCAAGAAGAACTCGAATTTCATGTAGACTGTGACCAGAAATCTCAAGGTCGTAGCTACGGTCGACCATAGCATAACTAGTATGACCAGATGATTGACCATAGGCATTCGAAAAGATTTCAAAAATCATATGGTCACAGCTACGATCGCACCATATGCGACCGTAGGGTATCAACCGTAGACAGTAAGGTCGATACAGCATGAGTCCATAGGATTAATCAGACACCTATCAGTTCTCTGTTTCTATTTTCGACTATTGTAACATGTCACATATGAACCCTATCATAAATTCATATAACTTTTAGGTTGTTAAATAAATTCAAAGAGAATTTTAAGGTTTGGAACGACATCGAGAATTGCTAATTAGTTAATAACAAACTGTTTATTTTTATTGAGTCTAATGCCATGATTGATTCTATGCGTGTATGTTTGTAATGTGCATCTCACATGTCATCCAATATTCCTGCTATAACTGTTCATGCATATTTAATTCTCTTTATTTATAACATGATGATGATCATGATGTTAGGAATATGCATGTGAATGTATGTATGTAGTTGGTGTGTTGGATGCTAGTGGAGCATCAGGGGGAGGACGTGGCATGGTGGTCTTCGACCTTCGTCACCAGACTCTAGCTCTATCTCTACTCAAGTCTTTCCCACTAACATCTTTGTATCGCCATTACCTTAGCAGAACTATTACGTCGTAGGGCATCAGGGGAGGTGGTCTCAGACCATGTGGTATCTGACTCTACCGGGGGGCCTTAGCTCTATCTCTATAGATGTATTGAGAGATGCTGGGGTGACGCCCTAGATACACTGTTTGGCATTAGAATTGGTTAGTTGCAAGCCCAGTTTATAAGCCCTCACCAATAGGGGCTTAGTGTTGGTATGGGTAGGGCATCAGGGGAAGTGTTGGCGGTGTTCGATTCGGACACTTTAGCTCTATCTCTATTCCATGGTGGGTGCATGTGGGACGACAATGGTGTTTGATCCATTAGACGGATTCACACATTTGTGTATAGAGGTGCGACAGCCACCAAACCTTTCTATAGAACATTGCAAACTTATAAACTAGACCAAAGATATGAATTGAATGCATGCATATGTTTGTTGCATTGTTTTGTTTGCTCACTGAGCCGTGATGTGTGCTCACCCTTTCGACATCGAATATTTTTAGTTAATGATGTAGGTCCTACCGTTGAAGAATATATTAATACGCCGACGTATGGACACGTTGCTGCGATGGATGTAGAAGCTGAAGAAGATGTGCATGATTCATCATGCGAGTGCAACCAATGTGTTTTTGCTTAAGTTTAGTTATAATTTGAACATTGGTTATGTAATTGATTATTTATTTTTATGTCTTGTGGTTCAAAGATAATTGGATTAAATACTTATTTATCATTGTTAGACTCTCAGTTCATTATCTGTAAGACTTTCTCTTATTTGTTTATTACCTCTGATTATTAATGTGGAATGTGTATATGGTTTAATATGGTGGGTACGACCTATGCAAGATCCTGGTTGAACCATTGGTTTATTGATGGTTTATCACACCATTCTGGTTAGACCAAAATTGGGGTGTGATAACTTAGTATCAGAGCATCTCAGGTTCTACCCATTGACCTAACTACTTCCACATGAGTCATGAACTGAGTTAGGATAAAATTTAAAAACTGTAATAAGTGCCATAAGCACCTGTGTTGTATGAGACATAAACTAAGAAAAAGAATAATGCAAATATGTAAAGGAGGAACCAATTTGATATACATATGGAAACAAGACAAATGTACATCAAATCTGAGTACAGTCCACAATCCGGACAGTTACTCTATAGTATAAAAAGGAAAAAGATATAAAGGGCAATCATGGAGCTGGAGGTGCTGGATGAGGAGGTGCCTCACGATCTCTATCGTAGTCCTCAACATATACTCTCGCGAGCCAGGCCGCCTAGGTCTGAAACGCTCAGAGACCAGCTGCCAGATCCATTACCCACTGGTCTGTAGAGCACTGGGCAACTAGAAGCTCTCCTACTTTCCAATCAGTCATGTACTGAGCCTCTCTATTCTCACGTAATAGCCCCATCATGTCATCTGGTGGTGGGCGTGAAGGGCCAGCTGAATGAGAAGTCCTAGAAGGGCCAGCTCCAGTAGAATGCTATGGTGATGGAGGAGGGATGGCATCCACATCCATGTACATCCGATCATCATCCTCCTCATCACCACCCTCGTGTGCCTCTGCTGCTACCTCTGCTAATGCCACCTCTGCATCTGCTGCCGCTACTCGAGTGAGAGGATGTCTCATAGCATTCCTCTCATCATCACTAACCTTTATCTCTCTCATGCCCATCCTACTGATGACCTCCTAGTCAAGGTCAGCTAAGAAGGTGTCCTCAAGGATCCTCTCATCCACTAGGTCCACCTGTAGACGAGCGAGCAAGGTGGAGATCTGCCGTCCATAGTGCAAGTTGCCTCTCGAGTTAGGCAGTGTAGCTTGGTGCATAGTTCGGAGAATAATATACGGAAGGTAGACAGGCTGCCTAGTATAGATACAATATAGCAGGTACTGAGTCAGCTGTGAGATCATCTCATAATGTCCGTCCTGGGGAATCAAATTATGCTGGATAATCTTGCAGTAGAGCCGTGGCTCTGGACGCAGGTTGACTGCTTTTGCCTCTCAGCGGTCATCCCGAAGAATATGACTATCTATTTCTACACGCATCTGTGTAGACAGAAACTGTGGCTCTCTAGGTGTACAGTAAACCAATTGTCCAGCATTGGAGATGCCTAGGAGATCAGCCAACTCCTGGCAGTTAAAAGAAATCGAAACCCCTTTCACCCAGCTAGTGATCCGAAGCTCTCTGCCCCTCTCTACATCCTCTAGGTCACCCTCCACTTGAAGGTGACAGTAGAACTGCTTGATCAAGTTCGGGCGAGTGCAAGCCTCGTATAGGATCACTGGAAGCCAGCCCATATTGCCAAATGCCCTCTCCACATCAAACAGGGCTAAGTGGGCTAGGTTCACACATCGAACCCCTTCAACTTTCTTCCAGTCAAACCAAGGATATCGCACTTCTGCTTCCACAGACCTGAAGCGAAGTGGGTCATGAACTCGAGGAACTTTGGTGCGAACCATGATAACTGCAAGAGAAGAAGATAAGAAAACAAATAGGATAAATTTGAAAATTTGACAGCATAACGACGTAAAATGGAAAAAGCCTCACTTTTCACCTAAACATTTGGGTAGGAGGACTTATGTAGGTCCCAAACCATCCTGCAATGCATATCCAATTGAAAATTTTATCTAGGTAGGTCGAATTTGAAAAATTTTGACAATTGGGCAAAAACCCCAAATTTTAGGTCAAAAATGGGAATTTTCAAGTTTCTATTAAACTAACCGATGAAACTCAAATTTTCTTGAGGGCTTTCATCCATTGGGTGGTCAATAGAAAAAGCCCCTAATAAAAATTAAATTTTTACGATTAGAAAAATATTAATTAGAAGAAAACCCTACAAATAGCAAAAACCCTAGGTATGAAAGCTTAAAAATGAAAGGGAGTAGAGAACATACCTTATGGAACGGAATGTAGGTCATTGATCGAAGGAAAAATCACCAAGTTTGTATGGTCGACACTGTAGCAACTCACTGGTGGCGAGTTGAGTAGAGACCGTAGGAGGAAGAAGGAGAAATGAGAGGGAAACTCTTGAAAATAGGTTTTTAAAACTGATTTTGGATCTTACGGTCGCACAATTCGACCAAAACCATCAACTGTATGATCGATCATAGGATCTCGGTAAGTTGCCAGGGATGTGATGGTCGCACATATGGTCGCACAACATGCGACGTAGGCCATCGACCGTATGACCTACTGTTGTCTGCATTTTGATTATGTTTGAACTTTTGCCTATTGATTTTGTTTTTCTCTAGCCTTCCATTGTGAGACTAACCCAATACTACCATCATATCTTGTCTCACATGTACAGCCTTTCCAAGTACCATTCAACCAAGAGTTTAAATGGCTGGACGCAGAGTAAGTAGAAGGAGACAAAATGCAAACCCATCTCTACCACCTATGGAGACTAATGACAATGAGGGTCAGCAAGGACAGGAAGGAAATATTGGAACTCAAAATACTGCACCTCAGAATGTGCACACCCAAGCCAACTCAACCAACCTACCTGCACCACCTACAGATTTGGCTACTGCGGTGATGAATTTAGCACAACAATTACAGCAAATACAGCAAGTGCAAGTCAATATGGAAGTTGCTATGGGAATTTATTTTCCAGCTGCAAACACGACACCTTTACCTGCAGGACAAACTAGTACTGCACCTGGTGGTAGCAACACTGTACCTCAAGCACCGCAAACACCAGCAGTACAAGGCCAAGTGCAAAACCCTGAAGCACCGCAAGGCGGATATAACTAAGGTAATTATCAGTACCAACCGCCTATGTATGGAGTATATGCACAGTATCAGCTTGATCACTCCAGACTGATCGAGCGTTTTCTGAAGTTGAAGCCGAAGGAATTTACAGGCAAGCCATCAGATCCGTTATGATCAGCTCACTAGATCGATGAGATGGAAAGAAACTTTATAAAGATGACTATAAATGAAGAAGAGAAGGTATTATGTGCCACTTTTATGCTGAAAGGTGATGCGTACCATTGGTGGAAATCTACTCGAAGTTATCTGTTGACAAAGCATGCCCAACTGACCTGGGCTATTTATAAAGAAGCTTTCTTCGAGAAGTAATTTCCCAGGAGTTTCAGAGATCAAGTGGAAAAGGAGTTTCTGAGTCTGTATAAGGGACAGATGACTGTAGACGCATATCAACAGCGTTATGAAGAACTGTTTTTCTTTGCTCCCTCTAGCATGCAGGAGGAAAATACCAAAACCTGAAGGTTCATCGTGGGACTTAAGGCAAGCATCTGTGAGCATGTATTGGGACTGGAAAAGAATATTTATAATGAAGTTGTACATATTGCTCGAGTACTGGAATCAAGACAGAGGAAAAGTTAACTTTCTCAAAACAGAGGTATTAAAAGGCCTAATGGAAACTCATACAATGGAGGGAACTCGAAGACATTTAAACCCTTCCATACTCAAGGCTTCAATGCTGCAGCCAAGACTACTCCGACAGCCCAAGCTTAACAGAAGCAAAGTAGTGCTGGAGTTAAATTCTTTAACTGTAATCAAGTAGGACATTATTCAAGGGAGTGTCCTAAGCCAAGAAAACAGCTACAGCAAGGAAAGGTTTATGCAGTTACATCTGAGGATGCTGCGGCATCGCCTGATGTGGTCACAGGTATGACCTGAACCTTTCGTTTTGTACTACCTTGTGTGAGCATGTAGACTAAATTAAATCAAATCATAGGTATCGTACCTATTAATGGCTTACCCGCTAGAGTACTCTTTGACTCTGGAGCTACTCATTCTTTTATATTTGTGTCGTTTGGAAAGAAGTTAAATCTATCCCTTAGACCTTTAGACTGTAAATTGCTTGTACGATTACCTATGGGATTAGAAGTGGAACTATACAAAGGTTATGGACCATGTCCAGTTCTTATCGGGAAAAAGATTTTGGATGCAACCTTAATTCAACTTGAGATGGCAGACTTTGATGTTATCTTAGGAATGGATTGGTTAGCTCGGTACTCTGCAAACCTATTATGTGCAGAAAAGAAATTGACATTTAAAGACAAGGAAGGAGTAGAGTTTAGTTTTGCGGGAACCAAACTTCCCCGTAAACAAAAACTCATTCTCTCTACATTGAAGGCTAGAAAATGCCTCGAGAAAGGAGGAATTGGGTATCTAGTATCTGTGGTCGACCTCACTAAGGAAGCACCACAAATGGAGGATATTGAAGTTGTGCGTGAACTTTCGGATGTATTTCCTGAAGAACTATCAGGACTACCACCCAACCGAGTGACAGAGTTCGTTATAGATCTTATACCTGGAGCCACACCAGTATTGAAAGTACCCTATTGAATGGCTCCTACTGAACTGAAGGAACTGAAGGTACAGGAATTACTGGACAAGGGTTATATCAAACCCAGCATATCACCATGGGGAGCGCCAGTATTGTTCGTGAAAAAGAAGGACGGTAGCATGCGACTATGTATAGATTATCGAGAATTGAATAAACTTACAATCAAGAATCGGTACCCGTTGCCTCGGATCGACGACTTGTTCGATCAGTTGCAAGGTGCCAAAGTGTTCTCCAAAATTGATCTTCAGTCAGGATACCATCAGTTGAAGATTAAGGAAGGTGATATTTGGAAGATAGCATTCAGAACCAGATATGAACATTCTAAATTTTTAGTCATGTCTTTTAGATTAACTAATGCACCTGCAACTTTTATGGAACTCATGAATCGGGTATTCCATGATATGTTGGATATGTCAGTCATTGTATTTATTGACAACATACTAGTCTACTCTAAGGACAAAGAAACTCATATCACAAATCTAAGAGCTGCCTTGCAGCAACTAAGAAAAGAGAAGTTTTATGCAAAATTTACAAATTGTGAGTTTTGGCTAAATGAAGTCGCTTTCTTAGGCCATGTTGTATCCGCTGAAGGATTAAAGTGGATCCTAGCAAAATTGAAGCCATTATGAAATGGGAAGCACCTAAGAATGTTGCAGAAATCAGAAGTTTCTTAGGTTTAGCAGGTTACTATCGACGATTTGTGGAAGATTACTCTAGAATCGTCGTACCTCTCACCAATCTGACAAAGAAAGGAGAAAAGTTTGTTTGGATCGATAAATGTGAAGAGTGTTTTCAAACATTGAAGGCTAGATTGATATCAGTTCCCATCTTGACTATTCCAATCCTTGGACATCCATTTATCTTGTACACTGATGCATCTGGGTTAGGTTTAGGATGTGTGCTTATGCAAGGAGAACAAGTAGTTGCGTTTGCCTCAAGACAACTGAAGACACATGAGAAGAACTATCCCACTCATGACTTAAAATTAGCAGCAGTAGCACATGCTGTTAAGATATGGAGACATTATTTGTATGGAGAGAAATTTCAGATTAAATCAGATCATAAGAGTCTCACTCATCTTTTTAATCAGAAGGAGTTGAACATGAGACAAAGAAGATGGCTGGAATTACTGAAGGATTATAATTGCGATATCTAGTATCATCCAGGAAAAACTAATGTAGTTGCTGACGCACTAAGCAGGAAAGCAATGACAGAATTCCAAGAAGGAGTTAGCGCAAATGCTGTGGTGTGTGTCACAGGGAGAGTATTTAATTACGGTAAAGAGCAGTTTGTGATTGATATTCCGAATAAATCAACTGACCAAGGGTTTTTTCATCTATTTTCAAACATGTTTGCTACATTGAAGAATGTACCTGATCAATTAGACGAAGTGAAAGCCGCTATTAAATCAGACCCTTATCTAAGAACTGTGCAAGAAGACCTCGAAAAAGGTAAGACTACTCCTGAGTTCACCTTGGATGTTGAAAAGGTACTAAAATACAAAGGAAGGGTATGTGTTCCTGAAAATGAAGACTTAGATATTAGACACAGACTAATGAAGGAAGCTCACACCATCGATTATTCGGTACATCCTGGAAGTACGAAGATGTATCATGATCTGAAGAAACTATATTGGTGGAGAGCAATGAAGGTAGATGTAGCTAAATTTGTGTCTCAATGCTTGAATTGTCAACAAGTAAAGGCTGAAAGGGAAAGAACTGCAGGATTATTGTAGCCACTGCCAGAACCAGCATGGAAATGGGACTGCATCACTATGGACTTCGTCACCGGGTTACCATTGACTCCTTGAGTAGTTGACGCGGTCTGGGTGATTATGGATCGTTTGACTAAGACAGCTCGTTTCATAGCTATACGACCTCAGTATACCCTAGAGAGGTTAGCTAAGATTTATGTAAATAATATTGTCCGATTACATAGTATACCTGAAAGCATTGTGTCCGATAGAGACCCAAGCTTTACCTCAAAGTTTTGGGAAGGATTACAGAAGACTATGGGTACAACATTGAAGTTTAGTACTGCATTCCATCCTCAGACAGATGGACAGTCAGAGCGTACTATTCAGATTTTAGAATACATGTTTCGAGCTTGTGTTATTGATTTCAAATGATCATGGGATGCGAAATTACCATTGATAGAGTTCACTTATAACAACAGCTATCAAGGGACTATACAGATGTCACCCTATGAAGCACTGTATGGTAGGAAATGTCAAACTCCTTTTTTTTGGAATGAAGTTGGAGAACGGAGTATTGTTGGACCAGAGTTTGTTGAAGAGACTTGTCGAGTAGTCGACATTATCAAGGAAATAGTCCGAATAGCTCAGAACTGTCAGAAGCAATATGCAGATAATCGACGCAGAGATCTCGAATTCACCATAGATGATAAGGTATTTTTGAAAATATCTCCTATGCGTGGTTTAAAAAGGTTTGGACAGAAGGGAAAGCTGTGTCCCAGATATATTGGACCTTATGAAGTTCTAGATAGATGTGGAAAAGTAGCATATCAGTTAGCACTACCACCGTCCATGTCAAGTGTGCATGATGTATTTCATATCTCATTATTGAAGAAGTACGTCAGAGATTCAACACACGTGTTAACAACGGATCCACCGGATTTGACTGAAGATTTGACGTTCGAAGTAGTACCTTTTGAGATCACTAGCCGGAAGGTGCAACGTCTTCGCAATCGCGACATTTACTTTAAGGTTACTTGGAGAAGCTAAAATGTAGAAGAAGTTACATGGGAAGAAGAGAACGCTATGCGGAAGCAATATCCTCACCTATTCGACTCGGAAGGTATGTGTAAATTTCGAGGATGAAATTTATATAAGAGGGGGGGAGTTGTAAGACCTGCACTCCACTAACTTGGTCTAACCATGTCGTGCCAGGTCTTTCCATCATTCCTGGACCAAGTGGACCGAGCGTGTGAAGATAGATCACAAACCAGGTATGAGAATTGAGTTAAAAACACTAAAAACATACCTAAGGTCGCATGCCTGGGTAGGTATGGTCGACAATAAGGAAGGGAACCAAAAATCTCAAATCCAGAACCCCACGATCGATGATTTTGACCCTACGGTCGATGGTTTATGTGACTGTATGATCGACCGTGAGAACCCAGATCAGACTTCGAGTTTTGGAAACTTTCCTAAACTAAGGGATTGTTTTCCTAATTGAAAGAGGACTCTATATGGAGAGTTTTTCTCTATATAAAGGACGTCCCTCAGTCCTTTTTCACTCTTTTGGAACATTAGTAAACCCTAGAGAAAGAGATGGAAGAGAAGGAAGAGAAGGAAGAGAAGGAAGAGAGGGGGAAGAAGAAAAAGCTAAGGAGAGGAATTTGCTGAGAAGAGATTGGCTCTCTATCACAGGCAAATGTATGAAACGAATCTCTGGAGATGTAAACTCTAAGGAATAAGACTTTTATGGAGGATAGGACATATCAACCTATTATGATCTATGTGATTTCTTTGAGAAAATCCCAAGGAGAACCATGATGAGTGAATTTGATGATTAGGGTTGATAAGAAATTACTAATGGTGGCCATAGGATGACTTTAGAATAATCCCCATTGAAGAACAGAAGAATTAATCTAGGAAGAACTCGAATTCATGTAGACTGTCACCAAAAATCTCAAGGTCGCAGCTACGGTCGACCATAGCATGACCAGTATGACTAGAGGATTGACCATAGGCGTTCGGGGAAGTTTCAGAAATCATATGGTTGCAGCTACGATCGCACTATATGCTACCGTAGGGTATCAACCGTAGACAGTAAGGTCGATACAGCATGAGACCATAGGACTAATCAGACACCTATCAGTGCTCTGTTTCGATTTTCGACTACTGTAATATGTGACATATGAACCCTAACTTAAATTCATATAACTTTTAGGTTGTTAAATCAATTCAAAGAGAATTTCAAGGCTTGGAAGGACATCGAGAATTGCTAACAGGTGAGGGAACAAGAACTAAACTAATTGGTTAATAACAAACTATTTATTTTTATTGAGTCCAATGCCATGATTGATTCTATGCATGTATGCTTGTAATGTGCATATCACATGTCATCCAATATTCCTGCTATAACTGTTCATGCATATTTAATTCTATTTATTTATAACATGATGATGATGATGATGTTAGGAATAGGCATGTGAATGTATGTGTGTGGTTGGTGTATTGGATGCTAGTGGAGCATCAGGGGGAGGACGTGGCATGGTGGTCTTCGACCTCGTTACCAGACTCTAGCTCTATCTCTACTCAAGTCTTGTCCACTAACATCGTCGTATCGCCATTACCTTAGCAAAACTATTACGTCGTAGGGCATCAAGGGAGGTGGTCTCAGACCATGTGGTCTCTGACTCTGTCGGGGGGGCCTTAGCCCTATCTCTATAGACGTATTGAGGGATGCTGGGGTGAGGCCTTGGATACACTGTTTGGCATTAGGATTGGTTAGTTGCGAGCCCAGTTTGCAAGCCCTCGCCAATAGGGCTTACGTGTTGGTATGGGTAGGGCATTAGGGGAAGTGTTGGCGGTGTTTGATCTGGACACTTTAGCTCTATCTCTATTCCATGGTGGGTACATGTGGGACGGCATCCATTGGGCGGATCCACACACTCGTGTATAGAGGTGCGGCGGCCACCAAACCTTTCTATAGCACATTGCAAACTTATAAACCAGACCAAAGATTTGAATTGAATGCATGCATATGTTTGTTGCATTGTTTTGTTTGCTCACTGAGCCATGATGTGTGCTCACCCTTTCGACGTCGAATATTTTTAGTTGATGATGCAGGTCCTACCGTTGAAGAATATATGAATGCGTCGACGTATGGACACGTTGCTGCGATGGATGTAGAAGCTAAAGAAGATGCGCATGATTCATCATGCGAGTGCAACCAATGTGTTTTTGCTTAAGTTTAGTTATAATTTGAATATCGGTTATGTAATTGATTATTTATTTTTATGTCTTGTGGTTCAGAGATAATTGGATTAAATGCCTATTTATCACTGTTAGACTCTCAGTTCATTATCTGTAAGACTTCTGCTTATTTGTTTATTACCTCTGATTATTAATGTGGAATGTATATGTGGTTTGATATGGTGGGTATGACCTATGCGAGATCCTGAGTGAACCGTTGGTTTATTGGCGGTTCATCACACCATTCTAGTTAGACCAGAATTGAGGTGTGACAATTAATCCTTCATAAAAATACTGAATTAGGAGTTGATCACTTATCTGGTGATGTGGACAGCTGGCACATAGTTTCTTGAATCGCTCCCAATATTCGTGGAGTGTTTCTCCAGTGTACTGTCGTATGCCATAGATTTCCTTTCTGATGGTGGCAGCTCTAGAAGCTTGGAAGTATTTTTCCAAAAATAATCTTTTAATTTCATTCCATGTAGTGATCGTCCCAAATGGTAGGTAGTAGAGCCAATCTTTTGTATCATTTGATAATGAAAAAGGAAAGGCTGGTAATTTTATCTGTTCTTCAGACACTCCTGTTGGTTTCATGCTTGAACACATTACATGAAATTCCTTCAGGTGTTTATTTGGATCCTCACATATACAACCATAAAATTTAGGCAACAAATGAATTAAACCAGACTTAAGCTCAAAAGCGACATCCAAAGTAGGGTATTGAATGCACAAAGGTTGTTGATTAAAATCAGGAGTAGCCAACTCCTTTATGTCCTGTCATTCTCAGCCATGATTTCTTATTGTTTAGAGTCACTCGAAGAACTTTCAAAAATAAATCCTGTGAGAAGGATTGATTCTCTTTTTGTCGTAATCTGCCTAGCTTCTTTTCTTAACTGACGCATAGTACATTCAAGTTCTGGACCAAATTTAGATCTCCTTTTTGAGTGGATTGCATCAAAATCATAAACTCACACAATTAGCTAAGATAATAACTAACTAAAAATAAAAACCAAACAAACAAAAAGATAATAAGAAGAAAAGAAACTAAAAAACTAAAATAAAAAATTAGAATAGAAAAACCATGCTAATCCAAAAAAGAAAAATTAATAAAGAGAGATATAAAAATTAATCAAAATTCATTCCCCAGGAATGGCACCAAAATTTGGTATCGTGTCGAATGCACCAATTTAATTAAATATTTCTTTACTGACCTGATTAATAAACTGTAAATAGGACAAGCAAAGGTCGATCCCACAGAGAATGAATTGATTAAAATTTATATTCTACTCAAACTAAATATACTAATTAATGCTAAGTAAACACAATAACAAAGGAGGATTTTGGTTGTTTGAATCAAATTGAAAGTAAACAGACAGAATTTAAAAAGAAAGATAATTAGATGAGAATATTCAATTCTTGGTTCAATATCCACCCATACATGCAATGAGTAAAATTAATCGCAACGTTAATCTCTTCCTTCCAATCAGAATTAAAGACCCTAGATAATAATAAGCTCTGTTACCCGAGTTTTTCCTTAAGTACTTCAACTGAAACAAGCTCTTCAGAGAGATCTAACCATTGAACAACACTGAATAAGCTCTCAATGTTTAATTCAATGGCAGCATTAAGAGGGTGGAAAATAGATCAATCTAAGCAACAATCACACACAAGCAAGGATTATTTAACTTAGGTTAGATTATTCACAATGATGAGATGAAACTTGGACAAAATCATCTACCACTGTTTGCTACTTGTGATTAAAACCAGGACGATTACATATCACAAATTCTAGATCTAGTAATCAATATTAATCTGACTGATTCAGCAGGCCATTACTGAATTATTCAGACAAATATCATAAATAAAGAGAAAAGAATAACATAAGCAATTTCAATAAAAAAGATAAGAAGAACAACGTTACTAAATAAAGATTACACCATTGACATGAGTTTGGGCTTCAAAATCCCCTTGAACTGAATGAGAAGATTAGCTAGACATTACAATCCTTTGAGAGATAGAAAAATTTTTAGCAAAAGAGAGAGAGAGAGAGAGAGAGAGAGAGAGAGAGAGAGTGCTTTTTTATCTTAACACTAGTGCTCTATATATAAAATAGGGTTAATTATATAGACACCCCCTCTACTGTTGTGAAATTACACAAAACTACCCTGTCTTTACAAAAGCTACATAGAATACCCCTCTAACAATGTTATCATACACTCTCACCCACACCGTTACTTTTAACTTAACGGTAGAGGTTTAATTTTTTTAAGACAAAAATACCCTTAGTAATTTCTTCCCAAGGGTCTTCTTCTCATTTGCCATCACACTTTCTATTCATTCTTCAATCTCTCATCTCTCAGATGCCATGTCCAACAAAAACCAAAACTCAGAAAAAGAAGAGAATAGAACCATCAAGTAAGACATCCCACTCTGTAACAAAACTAAAATCACAATTACTATTCACATGAATTAATTTCCAAGATTAATCGAGTCGTCTTTAAATGAGATTAATCCCCTTTATGCTCTTCACACCTAATCCTCCATGATCGATGTGAAAGTCTTACTCTCAAGGAGGTCGAAATTGTGAATGAGAAGAACTGAAATAGAAAAATAATCACCGAAACGCCAAAAAAAAAAAAATTGTACCGCCAGATTACCATAGTATCTCAAACTCGGATAGATCAAATCAGAATCGAGAGTTCAGATTTGTTCTTGTGAAGGGAGTTCTGATAAAATTAAAATTGTTAGGAGGTACAGAAAAATAAGGAATCAATCAGAACACTACTAGCGCTTCAACTCAAACAACTTAAACACCTCACCTCAATTCTTTAGGGGAGAGAGAGAGAGAGACACCGTCAATTGTCGCCATTCTTTCGAAGAAAACCAGTGCCGCTACCATGATTGATGGTTTCAAAGAATCAAGGAGGAGGAAATGATGCCATTTCCACGTTTACGTGAGGCTTCTTTTCCCCCATAGAAGACGGTTCGATGGATTCAAATAGGTAGTGGGTTTTCTGCTTTTTCTTTCTTAGTCAAGGGCACCCAAGATCAACTTTCTTCTTCCTCTGTCTTCCAAAAAAAAATTACTGAGTAATATTATAATGGTTTCATCCAATTTTTTTGTAGTTGTCTCTGTTATGTAGGTTTTCGATAATCTGCTCTGTAATCTAATTAAAATACCGATTCAAAACTTCTGATTGTACCCCAAATAGGGTATCCCAAAATCCATTCTGAGAATATAAAGGTATTGGACCAAGGAAAAAAAGGGGAAAAAGAACCGAGAAGAAGAAAAGCAGATGAAAAAACCAAGAAAAAACAAAGGTCGAACATAATAGAATCAAAGATGCCGCCGGATTCTGGGTGCCACTAGAAGTACCGCCTGATTTGGGGTAGATGGTGGATTGGTAGCGGTAGGGTTTCAGAGCAAAGAAAACCAAAAATTTGGTGAGGGTTTTCCGTTGGATTCTCTTGTTCCACCATCACCGCCGCCTCCTCTGCCCTTGAGGCAATGCTGTCACGCTCACTGTAGAGTTTCTCGATAGAGCTTCGACAGTGGCAACATTGGCAAGCTGACCCACAAATCGAGTACTATTCCTTCTTAAGAATGAGACCCATCAATTTTTCCAACAACCATGAACTGCTTGGCTAATCAAAACAACAACAGGACTGAGAAAGGGAAGAAAATAACTTGATTAGCTTCTATTGGGGAAGAACTCACTGAGAAGGTGTAAAATGACCTAAACCCTTTTAGGTCATTTAACCCTTAGTAAGGGTATTTTTGTCTTAAAAAAATTAACCCTCTGTCATTAAGTTGAAAGTAACGGTGTGGGTGAGATTGTATGATAGCATTGTTAGAGGGGTATTTTGTGTAACTTTAAAAAAAAAACAAGGTAATTCTGTGTAGTTTTACTACAGTAGAGGGGGTGTCTATGTAATTAATCCTATAAAATATGGTAATCCTTTGTAACTTATAACTCCTTCTTTGTATAGGATTCCTTCTTTGTATAGGATTCCTTCTTTATTTAAAATTCTGAAATTGAAGAGTCTTCTTTTCTTCTTTGAAGTCTTCTATTGTAGGTTTAGGTTTCCTAACTTGACTAGGAGACTCTTTATGGAATTTACATCTACCATTGAATGCTTTAATCAGATCAGAGGGCTACTCCAATTCGGATTCGGTCAGATTTTTGTGTCAGACTTTGAAGCAATGTTCGGAGACCCAAACGAACTCAAATTTCTCTTTATAATACCATTTCGAAAAGGTTGAGACGTCCTCTACAACTTTACTGAAGATAACTTTTCAATTCTGAAACTCTTTCCATGTCAAAAACTTGCATGAAACTCAGAACATCAATATTAAGAATGCTAGAATTTTCCTATCTTTTAGCAATTAATTCACAAAATCTCTAAAATATGTCAAATTAATAAAATTCATCCTATTCAGTTCAATAAGACATAAAACACATTAAAAACATACTATAAAGGGAATAAAAATATAAAAATCATACACTTATCACTCCTATATATAATCATCTTCGAACTTTTGGTTCCTTATGTTTTGTCAGAAATTCCTTCCCCTCACAAATCGAAATTTACCTCTCAGTCTTCTCCATGTTTGTTTGTTGGTTATCCTTTTAATCAATGTGGTTATAGGGTGTTTGATCTTTATTCTCAGTCACTATATATGTAAGACTTGCACGCCACGAACTCGGTCTAACCTTATGTTCTCGTGTCGCGACCGGTCTTTCCATCATAATCGGCTCAAGTGAACCAATTGTATGAAGAACCACAAGATAAGGTAAGCAACAAGTCAAATTTAGTTGGCGTGGTTGACTGGTTAAGTTTGTATAGAAGAAATCAGTCAAAAATTAAAAATTAATAAATTTTGGACGTGTGGTGGCATTTTTGAGGGGTGTGGTCGATATGTGTAGACGATACATGTGGTCGCACATGAGACCACACACATAAGACCACACATAGGAGACCACACAATGTGTGGTCGCATATTTTGGACGTGTGGTCGACGGATTCTATGACCCCACGTGCGACCACACGATACTTAACAGACTCCGTGTTTAGAAAAGTTTCTTAATTTGAATGGGGACTCTTTCCTAATTAAAGTGGGACTCTATATGGAGGTTTTCCTCTATATAAGGGACGTTCCTTAGCCTCTCTCACTCTTTTAGAACTCAAATTGAAACCCTAAACCTAAGAGAGAAAGAGAAAGGAAGAGAAAGGAAAGAAGGAGATTTGGAGAAGAAGCTTGGAGAAGAAGGTTTTGTGGAGAAAAGTTTTATCTCTCTACAGCAAGCTTAAGGTATGGACTTGACTCTATGGGGTCGATCAGATAGAATAGGTTCTTTTCAAGTTGACGTGTTAAATCTATTGTAATGATTTCAGTTATGGAATTTCTAAGAAAAACCATGAGAAAATAGGTTAGAAATAATTGATAATGAGAAACTGTAGATAATGGCCATAGGATAACCATAGGATGAACCCAAGGGATGAGCCGAGGAATCGACTCAGGAAGAATTCGGATTGAAATGAAAAATTGGCCAAACATCATATGGTCGCAGCCTGTGGTCGACCACAGGGTGACCAGAGGGTCGACCACAGCTATTCTGGATGTTCTCAGGAAAGGTGTCCTCATATGGTATGGTAGCATAAAATGCGACCACAGGGTTCGACCACACAGTGTGTGGTCTTATACATTGCGACCACAGGGTTTGACCACACGTGCGACCACACAATAACAACAATCATATTTTGAGACAAAACAAGGTTTTTGACTACTGTAACTTGGTAAACTTAAACCCTAACTTAAATACATTAATTGTTTAGGTTCCTAATAGATTCAAAGTGACTTCCAAAGCTTGGGAGAGGAACAAACATCGATCAAAGGTGAGGGAACAAGACCTAAACTAATTGGATAATAATAAACTATTTACTTTATTGAGTCCAATGCCATGATTGATTCTATGCTTGTATGTTTGTAATGTGCATCTCACATGTCATCCAATATTCTTGCTATTATTGTTCATGCATATTTAATTCTATTTATTTATAACATGATGATGATGATGATGATGCTAGGAATAGGCATGTGAATGTATGTGTGTGGTTGGTGTGTTGGATGCGAGTGGAGCATCAGGGAGAGGACGTGGCATGGTGGTCTTTGACTTTGTCATCAGACTCTAGCTCTATCTCTACTCAAGTCTTGCCCACTAACATCGTCGTATCACCATTACCTTAGCAGAACTATTACGTTGTAGGGCATCAAGGGAGGTGCTTTCGGACCGTGTAGTCTCTGACTCTGTCGGGGGGCCTTAGCTCTATCTCTATGGATGTATTGAGGGATGCTAGGGTGAGGCCTTGGATACACTTTTTGGCATTAGGATTGGTTAGTTGCGAGCCCAGTTTGTAAGTCCTCGCCAGTGGGGCTTACGTGTTGGTATGGGTAGGGCATTAGGGAAAGTATTGGCAGTATTTGATCCGAACATTTTAGCTCTATCTCTATTCGATGGTGGGTGCATGTGGGATAGCAATGGTGTTTGATCCATTGGGCGGATTCACACACTCTTGTATAGAGGTGCGGGGGCCACCAAATCTTTCTATAACACATTGTAAACTTAAAAATCAGACCAAAGATATGAATTGAATGCATGCATATGTTTGTTGCATTGTTTTGTTTACTCACTGAGCTCAGGTTGGAGAGCTGACCCTCGCGCATAATTCTTTTTATTTTCTGATGTTGCAGGTGTTACAATTAAAGATTATATGAATACGCCAACGTGTGAACATGCAGCGGCTATGGACATGCAAGCTGTAGAGGACGAATGTGGCTCGTCAAGCTAGTGTTTCAACTATGTTTATGCTTAGTGGTTAACTTTCGTATTGTGGTACTTGTAACCAGTATTAATTATGTTTTGGTTACATGAAGATAACTTGTTAAATATTTAATTATCACTGTAGACTCTCAGATCATTATTAATAAGACTTTCATTATTTATTTATTATTTACTCTGATTATTATTGTGGAATATGTTTTGGTTTAACATGGTTGGCATAGCCTATACGAGATCCTGGTTTGAACAACTGGTTCTCATGACGGTTCATCACACCACTAGTTAGTCCAGAATTGGGGTGTGACAATATACAAGTAAGGATTTTTTTTTTTTTTAACTTATAGTTCCTTTTAAGTCTAATTCTGCTCAGTATATGTTACCCTCTGATAATACTGATTCCTTGGTTGTGCTTCCTATCCCTCTTACTAATCCTATGGTTTTGTTTTCTGATATTCAACTTCTGGATGCTGCTCCTGATATTTCTTCTTCTGAGTCTCTTAATATGTCTAATGGGCTGACTAATAACACTTTTCCTGAGCCCACTAGTAATAGTTCAACTAGTGTTTCTAATAACTCTCATGGGCTGCCTCATACTGAATCTTCTGGGCCCATTACTACTGTCCCATCTTTACGTAGGTCCACTAGAGTGAGTCATCCATCCATTCGGTTACATGACTATATTTGTAATGTTGTTATTTCGCAACCCATGTCAGTCTCCTCCCCCGTGGGAACAGGTATTTCTTATCCCATTTAATCTCATTTGTCTTTCTTTGATAGTGCTTCATATAAGTTGCTTCTCACAAATCTTTGTGCTGAGTCTGAACCTAGCACTTTTCGTTAGGCCAGCAAACACCCTAAATGGAAAAAGGCCATGGATGATGAAATGAATGCTTTACTTGAAAATTCAACTTGGTCTATAGTCCAATTATCGACAGGTAAACATGTCATTGGTTGTAAATGGGTTTTTAAAATAAGATATGCAGATGGTACCATTGAACAGTACAAAGCCCGGTTAGTTTCCAAAGGCTATAATCAAATGGAAGGACTAGACTACCATGAGACTTTTGCCCCTGTAGCTAAACTAGTCACAGTTCGTTGCCTTATTGCTTTAACTACATATAATAGTTGGTCGCTCTATCAACTGGATGTTAAGAACGCCTTCCTCTATGGTGATCTTGAGGAGGAGGTTTATATGTCCATTCCACCTGGTTATAAACCCAATGGGAGCCCACCTCAATCTGGCCTTGTATGTAAACTTTACAAGTCATTATATGTACTCAAGCAAGGCCCCCGCCAATGGAACAAGAAGTTTGTTGATGCTTTATTAAAAATGGGCTTTATGCAATCCTTGGCCAATGCTTTGTTGTTTACGTTTCACCATGGTTATATTGTTACAATCATTTTGGTTTATGTTGATGATATCGTTATCACGGGCTCCGATGTTGCTCACATCGCTACAACAAAGGCCCATCTTCATGATCACTTTGATATCAAGGATCTTGGACTGTTAACTTACTTCCTTGGTATAGAAGTTATTCGGACCGTTGAGGGATTGTCTTGTCCCAACAAAAATACACACTTGATATTATGACAGATTCTGGACTCCTAGCATGCAAGCCCAGATCCTTTCCCATGGAGCAGAACCAAAAGTACGTTGGATAAGGACTCCGGCTCCTTATTATTCGATCCAACTTCTTATAGAAGACTGGTGGGCCTCCTTCTATATTTGACTGTCACTAGGCCCGATATATGTTTTTCTATCCAAGTGTTAAGTCAATTTATGCATGCGCCAAGGGAACCACACCTTCAGGCTGCTACTCGGGTTCTCAGATATCTAAAGGGCTCGGTTTCCTTAGGTCTCCATATGAGCCATGATATTTCACCTCTCATTTCGGGCTACTGTTACTCGGATTGGACTAGGTGTCCATTTACACGATAGTCTACTACTAGCTATATTGTATTCCTTGGGACCAGCCCAATCTCCTGGAAAATGAAGAAACAACATACGGTTTCCAGATCCTCCGCCGAGGCTGAGTATCGTGCTTTGGCTATGTTGACAAGTGAGCTTACTTGGCTAAAATCACTATTTCTGGACTTGGGTTTGTTCCATGCCTTTCCTATAACAGTCTATTGTGATAATCAATCTGCTCTCCATATGTCGGCTAACCCGGTGTTCCATGAGCGCACCAAACATATTGAAGTAGATTTTCACTTCATCCGAAAGACGATCCAATGAGGTTTACTTCGACCACTTTATATTCGAGCTCACTTACAACTAGTAGACATGCTACACAAGCTTGGTCCTCGATCTGCATCTCTGCTTGAGGGGGATGTTAATATTGTGCTAAACACATGTCAAAACTAGTGGTATTTTAATTTACTTTGTAATCAGTCGGTTAGGTTGTTAGGCTTATGTGGCATACTTGTAATCGTGTATATATACAGATCATTAGTGTAAATAAAAGATACCTCTGGATTTTCATCTGACACATGAACAGTCTCTTTGTTGTCCTCTTTTTAAGTTTTTAATCAATCATCAAACTCTCAGTTTGACATATAGTAGCTACCCATTCCGCTATAGAAGCTATAGCAGCTAGTATTCCTTGGGGTACATCCGGAATGTCTGATACAATGAGCGATATCTTAGCTGCCACTTATGACCTATTATCCTCAAAGCATACTCTATTTCGACAGAGCCAAATATGACGTGAGACTACATATAAGCCCACCATCCATATATCCATTATAAGGACAACGGATTGTTTACAATTTCACCATGAAAATAACATCTCTTTAGAATCAAAACCCAACCATTGTACGTTAAAGAAATCAGTAACCTTCGTCCAGATCTTCTCTAAGAAAGAGCACATCATTAAAGGATAATTGAAAGTCTCAACCTCTCTTCCACAAAGCTTGCATTTAGAAACCAATGGCACACTACACTTCTAAACCATATCATGTGTAGGAAGCCTAGCATAACTCCACCTCCATGCAAATAATGACATTCTAGAGTTTTTGACAATCCAGCACTATTTTGCAATTATAGCATGGTAAATGTCCTGTAGACTCCTTATACCAAGACCTTCGTCCTTTCTTGGCCTACACACCCTTCCCCATTGAATTGTAATTAGCTTACTTCTGTTAGGATCTCTCCTCCATAGAAAGTTTTGCATCCCAGATTCGAAAACAGAAATTAAACATGATGGCAAAAAATACACAACAAATTTTGAATCAAGGCACTGGATAACATTGAACGAATAAGCTCTACCCGTTTAGCCTGAAAGAGTAATCGCCCATTCCACCTTGTAAATTTTTGTTTAAATTTATCCATAAGCGGCATATAAAATTCCTTCTTTACTCGAAGATATCTACTCCAAGATACTCAGTTGGAAAATCATACTTAGAATATTTTGCAAGTAAGTTCCATTTTCCAAGTAAGTTCCATTTTCCCAAAGAATATTTTGCTTTTGGTAAGGTTCACTCTCTGGCTCGCATATGGTTGATACTTATTCAATAATAATTTCAAGGCTTTAACACTCCTAACTCCTACTACCATAAAAATAAAAATGTCATATGCAAAAAGAAGATGAGTGGGGTACTCACCTCTCTACGACCTGAAAGAGAATGAATTTGCCCTGTGTCTCGAAGAAGACTAAGACATGACTAAGACCTTTGCATAAAGCTTTTTTAGCTAAAATAAATAATAGGGGAGATAAGGGATCACCCTACCATAACCACCAGGTTGCTTTTAAAAAAACCCCCATTGGAACACTATTAAATAACACTGATAATCGAGCTGACATTAGCATGTTGTGCACCCAAGAGATTAACCCCTCAGAAAAATCCAAATTTGTGCATTAGTGCCAATAGGAATTCCCATTCCAGAGTATCAAAGGCCTTTTGCACATTTAACTTTAGAGCGATACTTCCCCCTCTCACCTTCTTACCCATCAAAGTAGCGAGCTCTGATGCTAGACAAATATTACTAGAAATTAGACAACCCTTAAAAAATGCCCTTTGATCTTCAGAGATTACCTTCCCCAGAATCTGGCCCAAACGTGTAGATATAATATTCAATTTAAAGAAAAAGGTACCAACACGTATTGGCATGTACTGGTTGAGCTTGATTGCCAAATCTACTTTACGAATGTGTGAGGTGAAACAGTTGTTGATTCCCTTAGTTATCACCCTTGTGATTTTTTTTTTTTTTTGATAGCTCTACAAATATTCACACCAAACACCATCCAATATTTTGATAGCTCTTCAAAATAGTTTCCACCAAATTGGCCCATTTGATATTGGTCACTAATCATCCGATCATTGTCCATTTGAAGCTCACTGATCACACTTTTAGCACGTCAAGCTTTTGCATGCATGTGAAAGTACTTGGTATTTTTATCCCTACAAAGCAGCCATTTAACACGAGGCTTTTTAGCCCATAGCTTTCCTTGAAGCAGAATAGCTTTCTAATAATCCACTTTCACATTCTCTTCAGCCCGAAATATTATATCATTTATCCACACTGTCTCTATAGTTTCTTGTACATCCTCAAATTCCAGCTTTGTATGAGCTATATATCCAAATAAATTTTGGAAACACCTCTCCAGACCAATTTTTCTGAAAAAGCCTTTGAGACATTTCAATTTTTTGCCCATAACATAAAATGGAGAGCCTCTCGCAGGCACTCCCCAAGATGACTTTACCATACTCTGGAAATCGTCACAATCTGTCAAAAGTCGTTGCATTTGAAATAGAATGTTTTGAGGGCGAGCCATGTCTCTACAACATACTATAATAAGACTATAGTCCGAAGATACTCTGGGCAACACATGTTGACTGCTCCCACCAAACGCCTAAAGCCAAAGAATCATTACACATACTACGATCTGAGATTGTGCAAACATTCCCAACAGCTCTATTGGTTGACCTGGTAAATCCCCCCCTATGGCAAACAATGCATAGCACTATATTAATCAAGGCAAGAAATTATGCAACACTACCCTCTGTCAACTCCCCATTTTCATCAATTGATGCCCAAATGATTTTTCGTTATTTTTCACCTTGCGAGAATGCGAGTCTTAAAGTCTCTCTCCCTTGGCTGTAAATAGAAGGAAGGAAGAAGGAGAAAGGTACGCCATATTCTACTACTTGGATACTCATTCTACTCACTTTCGGACTCACAACTCACATTGTTATCTCTTTCATAACCAAGCACCTCAGTCCCCTTCTACTAGGAATTCAGATATCTTACTTTTGGATTCCATCTGCGTGTCCTAATCCAATATTAATTTAAGCATCGGAGTGGCCACGGGGTTAAACCTGACCACCTCACTACGTGCCTTTGATCTCCTATCACAGGTGGCATCAGGTAAAATCCAACGACAACAAACACTGAAATTGTGTGTATATAACCTGAGAAGGCAAGAATTTAAAGGAGTGCCGATGTGAAGCCGCAAGGGATGATTGTACGGAGATCGGACGTGAATGGACAACCATTCTCACATATTTCCATAAGACGGACCCATATCTTCTCCTATTAGAGTTGCTTCAGTCATGATCACACGGTTGGAGTGCAATTGGCAGGCATATAGTTGGGGATTTGCATCCTCTCCTCCCAGAACCACTGGGAGGATAGCGGCAGCCTTACCCAGATGGTCGACACGTGGTTCTCGATGAATCTAAAACCCATGTCCGAGCCGACACCTAGTCGACAAATCGAGCCGACAAGGGGTGTCGGCTAGAACGTGGGTCTCCGATTCACCCGAGAGCCACGTGTCGACCATCCGAGTAAGACTGTTGCATCCTTCCAAAACCTCTGAAAGGAGACGATGTGAATGACGCCTCTCCAACGATGGGAGAGGATTTGGATCCTCCTTACAACTTCCTTTGTGAAGATGCCTTTCAATAATTTGAAGACACATTAAACCTTGATCGTCACAAATTGACAAATAAACCCACGTAAATAAATCCTAACGAAAAGACCAAATTATCACTTTTTTATTGGTAAAGATTGGGTCAAATGGTATTTAAGGTTGACTGGTGGTTTTAATCCTTGTCATATGAACCTTGTTTATGGCGGCTGATCTGCCATGATAAGTACTCCAATGCAATAGGATAGCTTTTACCAAAAAAAATCCAATAGGATAGCCATCATATACTAAGACATTTTCCTTTAAGTAACATCCAATTCGTTCCCCCCCTCCGTCCTGTGCATATTGATCTGGAAATCGTATTCAATTAAAATAACATTTTTACCACGTGTGAGATCTATTTTTTAGAAAGTCAGCAAATAAATAAAATTGCCTCCAACTATATAATCACGTGTGGGAAATACGGCTCAAGATGAATTGTTGATCTTGAAATAGAGTAGTATGACTAAATTTGAGTTTCAACGTAATATCAGTAGTTATCTAACAATATGTTGAACATATTACAACGTCTTCATGGTGCAAGTTGCCGGTTCTAAGTTTTGAACATAGCTTGGTCATCTTCTTAGCGTGGCGCAAAGGATTGACTGAAACTGTTTAAGCAAATTGATCCTAACCACGTGGCGTAACTGATAATAACAGTTATAGTCGTAATGAAAATTTCCAAGAACACTGATCCATTAGTATAGAACTAGAACTTGGTTCCTGCTTCCTGGTTGTTTCTGGTTTGCCCTGATCTGATCATAATCATAATGTCAAATAGGGTGGGCTATGCATGAATGCAAAGGCCTTCTTGGCTTCTTGGTTTGAAAACCATTGGACATGGTCTAAACTCCAACTATATAAATTGCTTATCAGTGCATGGGACATAGAACAACCCAAGGATCAAACGGAAGGAGAACTAGTATACTGTGATTTTCTCTGCCAAATCAATACTATAGCCATGGGAAATTACAGCATTTCCAAAAAATGGAAACAGCTGAGTGGGCAGGATAATTGGAAGAACATGTTGGACCCACTCAATATTGATCTCCGGCGACACATCATCCACTATGGAGAAATGGCTCAGGCGACATACGACGCCTTCAACTCAGATAAGCTGTCGAAGTATGCCGGAAGCTGCAGGTACGGGAGGTCGGATTTCTTCTCCAAAGTGGGTCTGGAGATAGCTAATCCATATAAGTACAAGGTCACAAAGTTCCTCTACGCCACATCTTCAGTGGATGTACCAGATGTTTTAATCTTGAAATCTTTATCGAGGGAAGCATGGAACAAGGAATCCAATTGGATGGGTTACGTTGCTGTGGCCACAGATGAAGGGAAAGAAGTGTTGGGGAGGAGAGAGATCGTGATTGCATGGAGAGGAACGCAACAGATTATGGAATGGGGCAACGATTTAGACTTCAAATTGGTGTCTGCTGATTCCATATTTGGGCCAGATTCTGGTGATGCTAAGGTGCATCAGGGCTGGTACTCCGTTTATACTTCCGATGATCCACGCTCCCATTACAATAAGTCCAGTGCAAGAGCCCAGGTATATTATTTTCGCTTTCCTTACTTTCTTTCTTTTCTTTTCTTCTATTCTTCATCAAATATTATTCACAGGAAGATGGCGCAGTACATTGTCGTCATCTTCAACCCCATTAATTATTTGGTTCTTCCAACTAAGTTGTGAAACCAGGCCTGACCCACCTTAACATCCGATTTCTAAAACCATTTTCATAAAAGAAGACAAAGTACTTGGTGGAGGGTCTTATCCAGTACCCGTTATGGCATATATATAGATTATGTGAAAAAAAAGTTCTTGTCTACCTATCAACTAACAAACTCCAAGCATCGTCCTTCTTTTTTTTTTTTTTTTTTTTTTTTATAATATAAAAGTCGAACTCATTATCCTTTTTTATTTTTATATTTTTATCAACAGAACTAACCCCTTGGCATGGTGTTGAGTTATATATACACTCAAAAGTGCATAAATCTCAAATCCGTATACAATAAAAATTTATCCGCTAAGGTACTCGGTGACAAGGCTAATATGACAATTAGCTTTACCATCAAGAAAGCAAAGATACTATTGGAACCTGTCTCAATTCACATATTAGTTTTGTTGCCAAAGTGTTGATTTTATTTTGGGCTAGTTTTATTGACTCACTTTCATTTACTTTATTTTATTGGATTTCTTTGATATATAATTTTTTTTTTCTTTTTTAACTGACTTAAACCCATAACCAAACGGACCCCTGGTGGGTTTTCTTTCATTTACCTATGTTGTTGGTTCATGACGATTGTTTCTTGGGTGGCATCTCAGGTTATGAGTGAGGTGAGAAGACTAGTCGAACAATTCAAGGATGAAGATATCAGCATTACTGTGACAGGCCACAGCTTGGGAGCTGCGATTGCAACACTAAATGCAGCCGACATAGTTGCCAATGGAGTGAACAAAGCTAAGGACCAGTCCGACAATGGATGCCCAGTAACGGCCTTCGTCTTCGCTAGCCCCCGCGTCGGTGATGCCCACTTCCAGAAGTTGTGCTCTGGATTAGATGACCTCCGGGTATTACGCATCCGCAACACCCTCGACATCGTCCCCAAATACCCTCTCTTGGGCTACTCCAATGTTGGAGAGGAACTGGTGATCAACACTCAAAAATCTGACTACTTGAAGGGTCCTGGCAATTTTTCAAGTTGGCATAGCTTAGAGGGGTATATGCATGGCGTCGCTGGGACACAAGGAGGGAAAGGATCTTTCAAGCTGGAAGTTGATCATGATATAGCACGCATGAACAAGTACATGGATATTTTGAAGGATGAATATCTTGTTCCTGTTTCATGGTGGACCGAGAAGAACAAGGGGATGGTTCAAGTTGCTAATGGTTCTTGGAAGTTAATGGACCATGAAGACGACTTTGATTTTGGGCTTTAAATGTTCATCTTATATAGTTATAGCTAGTATATATCATTTGTATTGAACATCCATTCATATTCTACTTTCAGTATGATTTGTACCGTACATACA
Source organism: Protea cynaroides (assembly GCA_028583415.1). Lineage (NCBI taxonomy): Eukaryota > Viridiplantae > Streptophyta > Magnoliopsida > Proteales > Proteaceae > Protea > Protea cynaroides. Next base: position 19,464,354 of record CM053267.1, on the reverse strand, counting down.
TACATCATCATGGTGTAGAAACCAAGATGCATCTACTTTACGGTGTAGATGCACTTAAGCCTTTATGGCTTTATTTAATTCACATAGCATATTGACAAGATAAATTTCAAGCAATCAGATAATTTCCTTATAAATTTTATAGTTTTAGAAAGCTTTTTAACAAGAAACCCTATTCTGACAAGTTTTGTGTGCAATATTAATGTCATGAATGTATAGTTCATGTTTAGTTTGAAAAGGGTTTTTCTACTTGATCCAATGGTTGAAGGACAATCGGTGTTTATGGAATTGACACAAAACCTTTTATCTTTTCATCTAAAATTCCAAATCTATTACTCCCTTGTCTTTTATGGTTTTCATGATGATCAAATGAGTGTGCATGGAAAAAAAATCGATGCCAAAAATAGAATGACCCGATTGAAAAACATATACTAGTAATGCAACTTGGTTGGCATCCATGTGGCACAAGTAACCAAGTTACCTTGTTAGGCTTATCAATATCTAGTTTCTAAATCATTAACTAATTCTACTTAATAATGTCATCTACTTCCCCTTGACATGAAAAGTCAGATTACTTTCAATCTGCTAATGTGTTTTCCACTTGAAGAAGAGGTCCTTCCTATTAAGGATGTAAATGTAAAGCTAAAAATCTGGATCCGATTCGAATTTGCATTCGTTTATGGGAATCCGAATGCATATAATCAGATTCGAATTTATATTCGAATAGTTGTGGTCGGAGTCCAATGCAAATTCGGATTTGACTTAAACGGATCAGATATAATCCGCTCCGTTTAATCTTGTGTTTAGACACTTATACCCTTAGGGTTATAAGTATATAATCTTATGTTTATTTGCTCGATGCTTCTTCTTGCTCTAAGCAGTTGAGCCTCTCCTCTCTTGTGTTGACGTCTTGAGGGAAAAGAAAAAAAAAAGAGAAAATGAAAGTCTAGGGTTTCGATTGCTGAAGCCGACCGTCAATTGCTCACCACCGACCGTTGATTGCAGTTTAGTTTGCAGCTTCGGCTTTTCTCCATCTCTTCATTCTGTTATAAGTTTTCTATATTCCCCTTCCCTAATCTCTAATTTGCTTTTTCCCATTGCTTTTACAAGTACTCTTCTTAACAACACAATCTCCAGGCAATCAGCTTTGGCTCTTTGTATGATTGCTAAGAGAGGAGAATACTCTGTCAGGTGGAGAGTTGTAGACGTTCTTGGCATATAAAAATTCTATTTGGAAAATTCTCCTTTGACGTATGCATCCCACAATGGGTTGTTGAACCATGTTAATCTTTGTGTTTTTCTTCTTATTTGCTTCTCCAATCCTAACATTTTTCAATTCTAATTTAGGCACCGGAGTGGCCAGAAGGTTACCAAACCCATCCCTCTCTACTGTCTATCTACTTTATTTTGATAGGCTTTCTCAAAGGCTTTCTCAGAGATTGGTCTACAGAGGCATTCCCAAAAATTGATTTGGATGTAGTTCATACAGAGTTAATTGGAGGATGTGCAAGAAACCCTAGAGAGAGTGGGGATAGATTATATCTTATTTCAGGATAAAGGGAAAGCAAAAGTGGATTATCAGAAAGCTATTCTACTTACAAGAAAAGCTATGGACCGAAAAATTATGTGTTAGATGGATGCCTTATGGGGAGAAAAATACCAAGTACTTTCACATGCATGCAAAAGCTCAACGTGCTAAAAGTGTGATCCACGAACATCAAATGGACAGTGGTCATATCATTAGTGACCGAGATGAAATGGGCCAGTTTGCTGCAAACAATTTTGAAGAGTTCCACAAGTTTGTAGCTAGTTCTTCTCATCCTAATATCCTACACTATATTCCAAAAAGGATAACATATGAGGATAATGAGAATCTGGACATGTATCCAAGATATGATGAAATCAGAAAACCAGTGTTTGACCTAAAGGGTGATAGCACCCTTGGCCCAGTTGGGTTTCTAGGTCATTTCGTTCATGTATATTGGAGGGTGGTTGGTGTTGATGTTTATTGAGCTATCCAAAAAAAAAAAAATTCAATTCAAGGGTGATAACTAAGGGAATCAACAATTGTTTCATCTCACTCATTCCCAAAGTGGATTCGACAATCAGGCACAATAAGTACCAGCTAATATGTGTTGCTAACTTGTTCTTTAAATTAATTATGAATATTATATTTACACGTTAGGGCCAGATTCTGGGGTAGATAATCTCAGAAGATCAAGGGGCATTTTTGAAGGGCTGTATAAATTTTATTAATACCTATCTAGCATTAGAGCTTGCTACTTCGACCGCTAAGAAGGTAAAAGGGGGAAGTATTGCTGTAAAGTTAGATGTGCAAAAGGCCTTTGATACTCTCAAATGGGAATTCCTATTGGCAGTGATGCACAGATTTGGATTTCTGAGGTGTTAATCTCTCGGATGCACAACATGCTTATTTTAGCTCATTATCAATGTTATTTAATGGTGGTCAATCGGGTTTTCTGAAGCAACCCAAGGGTTATGGCAGAGTGATCCCTTATCTCCCTTATTATTCACTTTAGCTGAAGAAGCTCTATACAGAGTCTTAGTCTTCTTCGAGACATGGGGCAAATTCGTTCTCTTCCAGATCGTAGAGAGGTGAGTACCCGGCCCCCACTCAACTTCTTTTTGCAGTTGATATTTTTATTTTCATGGCAGCAGGAGTTAGGAGTGTTAAGGCCCTTAAATTATTCTTGGATAAGTATCAATAATATGCGGCCAAACGAGTGCTAAAAGCAAAGTACTCTTAGGGAAAATGGAACTCATTGGAAAAGCCAAATTAAGTCTATTTTGAGGTTTTCTGAGTATGTTTTTCCAACTAAGTATCTAGGATTAGATATCTTCAAAGAATGTCTAAAGAAGGAATTTTTTATGCCACTTATGGATAAATTTAAACAAAAATTTACAAGATGGAATGAGCGATTACTCTTTTGGGCTAGACAGGGAAAGCTTATTCGTTTAGTGTCATCCAATACCCGATTCACAACTTTACTGTATATTTTTTGCCAACATGTTTGATTTAGGTTTTGAAATCTTGGATGCAAAACTTTCTATGGATTTGAGATCCTGACAAAGTAAGCTAATTACAATTCGATGGAGAAGGGTGTGTCGGCCAAAAATATACGGAGATCTTAGTATAAGGAGTCTACGTGACATTATCCATGCTATAATTGCAAAACAGTGTTAGATTGTCAAAACCTCTACTTCTGTTATGGAAAATTTTGTGGGGAGGAAATATCTGAACAATAATGGTGCGATGAAGACTTCTCTGAATCCTTCGACTGTGTGGCTAGGGATGAAGAAGTTGTGAAGATGGATGATAGACCATTGTCGTTGGTTGATTGGCGATGGAAGAAATAAAGATTTTTAGAGGGATAAGTAGATTGGTATTTTTCTACTCAGGAGATGACTGGTTTAGAAGATTTGATTGTTCATAACTTCTGATTTACAATTTCGAATTATATTCTTCATGGTAGATGGAATTTCCCGAGTGTCAACTTAGCATTGCTTAATGATATTTTTACTCAAGCTAAGCTCATTCCGTTGGGGGATGGCTCGAAGCAAGACGTTCTGATTTGGACTAAGACAAAAGATGGATCTTTTTACAGTTAATCGGCTTGGAAGGCTCTAATAATGTTTCTCAGCCACTGCCTTTGGTCACAGCTATTTGGGGAAGAGGGATGTCTCCTAGACTCTCATTATTTGCATGCCCGACAGATGATTTGGTTTAGAAGTCTAATGTGCCATTGGCTTCTAAATGCAGGCTTTGTAGAAGAGAGGCTGAGACATTCAATCATCTTTTCTTGATGTGCTCTTTCTTAGTGAACATCTGAGCAAAGGTTGCTTACTTTTTAACTTACAATGATTGGATTATAATTCTATAGAGCTGTTAATTTCATGGTGGAATTGTAAGCAATCCGTTGCCCTTATAAGTGATATGGATAGCAAGAGCTCAGGTATATTATTTTCTCCTTTCTTTCTTTGTTTCTTTTTTACAATTCTTCATCAAATATTATTCACAGGGAGATGGAATGAATCATCATCTTCAACCCCATTATTTGGTTCTTCCAACTAAGTTATGAAATCAGTCCCAACCCACCATAACTCAGTTTAACTCAGTATGCAAAAATTAAGCTTTAACTGTAATCACTTATGGTCAACTTCGAGTTGGCTACGTTAATTTAGTTGATTCCACCAGTTATGTTCATAAAAGAAGACAAAGTACATGGTTGAGGGTCTTATCCACCCGTTATGTGAAAAAAATGTCTTGTCTGCCTACCAACTAACAGACTCTATGCATCGTCCTATTTTTATTTTTTTAATACATATATATTCCAATAAAAATTGAATCATTATTTTTTTGAGGTATTGATCGTTTAACAACTGAACTAATCCCCTGGGCATGATCTTGAGTTATATTTGCACTCGAAAGTGCATAAATCTCAAATCCTCTTGTATACGATAAAAACTTATCCGATAAGGGTCAGGGTGACAAGGTTAATTATCACTTAACTTGGTGACAGTTAGCTTTTCCATCAAGAAAGCACCGGATACGATTAGAACCTGTCTCATTCATATATTAGATTTATTGCAAAAGTGTCGATTTTACTTTGGGCTAGTTTCATTGATTCACATTCGTTTACTTTATTTTATTTGATTTCTTCTACATATAAATTTTTTCCTTTTTTTCTTAGCTCACTTCACCCATAACCAAACGGACACCTCTTATATGAGCAATGCTATATTGTTGGTTCATGACGGATTGTTTCTTGGTGGCATCTCAGGTTTTGAATGAGGTGAGAAGGCAAGTGGAACAATTCAAGGATGAAGAGATCAGCATAACTGTGATAGATCACAGCTTGGGAGCAGCAATTGCAACACTAAACACAGCTGACATAGTTGAAAATGGAGTGAACAAACCTAAGGACCTGTCTGACAATGGCTGCCCATAACGGCCTTTGTCTTCTCTAGCCCCTGCGTCGGTGATACCCACTTCCGGAAGTTGTGCCTGGATTAGATGACCTCCGGGTGTTGTGTATCCGCAACACCCTCGACATTGTCCCCAATGTCCCTCTCTTGGGCTACTCCAATGTTGGAGAGGAACTGGTGGTCGACACTAAAAAATCTGACTACTTGAAGAGTCCTGGCAATTTCTCTAGTTGGCATATCTTAAAGGGGTACACACAAGGAGGGAAAGGAGGTTTCAAGCTGGAAGTTAATCATGATATAGCACGCATGAACAAGTACATGGATATGTTGAAGGATGAATATCTTTTTCTTGTTTCATGGTGGATTGAGAAGAATAAGGGGATGGTTCAACTTGCTAATGGTTCTTGGAAGTTAACAGACCATGAGGCGACTTTGATTTTGGGCTTTAAATGTTCATCTTATATGGTCATAGATAGTATATATCATTTGTACTGTACATCCATTCGTATTCTACTTTCAGTATGATTTCTATAGTACATACGGACAAGCATCATCATGGTGTAGAAACCATGATGCATCTGTTTTATGGTGTAGATGCACTTAAGCATTTATGGCTTTATTTAATTCACGTTGCATTTTGACAAGATATACTTCAAGGAATCCTATAATTCCCTTATAAATTTTATAGTTTCAGAAATTTTTTTGAGAAGAAACCCTATTCAACCAAGTATTGGGAGCAATATTAATGACGGGAATGTACAGTTCATGTTTAGTTTTGAAAAGGGTTTTTCTACTTTATCCAATCATTAATACCCACAATCGGTATCTATGGTATTGGCACAAAATCTTTCATCCTTTCTTCTTAAATTAGAATCTATTATTCCCTTCGATTTTATGATTTTCGTGATGATCAAATGAATGTGCCTAGAATAGAGTCCATGTAAAAAGTAGAAACATCCGCTTGAAGAAGATAGACTCGGTACAAGTAATGCAACTTGGTTGGCATTGACGTGGCACAAATTGTCAAGCTAATCAAAACCTGGTTTCTAAATCATTAACTAGTTGCAGTTAATGATGTCATCGGCTTCCCTTCACATGAAAAGTTAGATTACTTTCAATCTGGTGGTGTGCTTTCCGCTTGAAGATGAGTCCTTCCTACCTTCACTACGACAGGCGTGCCAGGATGTTCTGAATTGTTCAATCCCTTTTAATCTTGAGAGGCTTTGGAATCCACAGCGGATTTGCAGGTTGCCTATTCTAGTCCCCTCCCCCGTACTCCATCAATTCTTAGCCCTTGTTAGAGAAATAATGAAGCAACCAATTATAGATGGGAACACGTCTAATAAATGTCGCCAATCCAAACGAGACATGTGACACCATCCCGAGACTAGCTGTCAAGCGCCACCTCAGTAGACAATTAATAGGAAAGTTATCCCCAACGATTTCAGGATAACTACAATGATAGATGTTACCTCACAAGTCGGCCACAAGTCAATCATTGCGGAAACCCTCTAGTACGGATAGTAAGTAGTTATAGAAGTGTCACCATTAGATCATCATCCAACAGGCTGAAAGCAATCATATCCTTGGCCAATCCCTATCCCCATGGGGTTAAGGATAGACGCACTACTGGCGGAGGATTTAGAATGTATCTCGAGATCCATGGAACTATCTGGATCATGCCTACAATCACGTCACTCCCTGCCAATTCTATAAATACACTCCATAACGAAGGTACCTGGATCACACTTTAAATACTCAATACTCTATCTATCTCATTAAAATTGTTTGAACGTCACTCTACTGGAACTCGTTTTCTCTATTTATCGATTTCCATGTCTACTTTCCGGTTCTAATTTAGGTAATGGAGTGGCTAAAGGGTTACCAAACCCACCCCTCCTTACTGTCTATTTGCTTCATTTTGACAGTGTTATCTCTAGAAGCTCTAGGAAAAAAACTAGCAGCTACTGATTGGTGCTCACCATGGGGCCAGAAGCAATTTCTATGATTTTCAAACAAGTTTTAATCACATTATAAGCACAGTAAGCCAAGTACCTCATGCCACCACCAAAGAAAGAGCATAGCTATGTTCTGTGTAGCAACACCAACATTCCCAACAATGATGATGTTCCCGATCTGGGGATAACTACAATGATGAGGTCGACTAGAACAGAGTCAGCCAGAATGGACATCAGGGAGTCAATAACCCTGATCTTCAACAGTTTGTCACAAAAGAACAGTTCAATGCAATGGCTCAACAGATCACAACACTGGCTTAGCTTCTGCAACAGCAACAGTAGCAGCAGCAGCCCCCACCTACACCCCTAGTTGAAATCAGGGGTGTGCCAACAAAGTTAGGGGAGCAGACCCCCAAACTTCTCAATAGAAGAACCCAAACCCATAAGATCGGATCGTACATAGCCGATCACCAAGACCTGTGGGTTCTTACCATCAGCTTAATCAAAATTGGCATTCTTACAATCCACGTATTTTAGGGCGACATGCTCCTCGTGTTCCTATGAACGCAGACCTACCAAACCTAGCTTTAATTGTGGCCGGATCTACCAACCACAATCATCCCAAAGGCTCTCAATGAGTCTCCATACTTGACCAACTCAGGAGGCAATGTGCAAGCTCGGATTAGTACTTCTTGGCAAGACCGAGTCCCAATTGTAGTCCTCCTACCAACACAACCTTTAGTAGATGCTGTCACAACCCATTTCTGGACACGGGCGTGATATCCTGGTTGACCTACAAGATGATCCGAATCTACCAACAACCAACAATCATAATAATCTACCATACAAATCCCACAGTCTACACATACAATATCCACAATCATAATAAAGCAAACAAAGTAATAATAGCAGAAGCTACATATTAAGTGACAGAAGCCAACTAAGTTGTACCATAACATAGTAAAGTGTTGTTATGATTTACATTTACATTGTTTTCGACAAAATAATATCATATTAGAGTATACGCATAGCCAAAATGAAAGAGTAAATTTGTATCAGAACCTAACATAGATCGACAGTACAACATCTGTCTACATATCTATAGATAAGGGAGATGAGATGCCGCGACAGGTCCCATAAACACAATCGGCGCAGCCGTGATCTTCCTTAAGGTCTTTGCTAGCAGAGATGTCCTCCACCAGTGGAAACTCCATGAAGTCGGCCACAGAAGTAATACCTGCATCAAAGTCTGAAAATAGATTCGAAATTGAGGGGTGAGCTCCCCTCCAAGCTCAGTGGGGAGTCAAGTATCAATGCACATGCAATGCTGGAGATCAAATGTTATGTGCAAATATAAGTAAAGAAAGATGCGGTTCATTAATTAGATCATGGTGTAATGGTTCTGACAATGCCATCTCATGATTCAACCACAGCACCAACCGTAGCTTCCAACACTCATGCACAGGGTTGAGTAGATGCGACGTATAGAATCCTGAGCCAAAACCTCTTGCACCTCAGAGGTGAACTGTCTCTGACCTTAGCACAGACCAATAATCAATGACACCACTGATCCTGAGATCCAGACATAGAATCCAGTAGTTTGTTACCCCCTTGAGCTAAGCCCCGAACCATAACCTTTTACACCCCAAGGGTGAATTGCCACTGACTTCGGCACAAACCAACAATCAATGACACCACGATCCGGACCACGAAACCCAATAGTT
>CM053267.1:19425477-19455228 GCA_028583415.1 Protea cynaroides | reverse complement strand
TGCATGAGTGTTTGGAAGCTACGGTTGGTCTTTGTGGTTGAATCATGAGATGGCATTGTCGGAACCATTACACCATGATTTAATTAATGAACCGCATCTTTTTTTACTTCTGTTGCACATAATATTTGATCTCGGCATTGCATGTGCATTGATCTGACTCCCCCTCGGGCTTGGAGGAGCTCACCTCAATTTCGAATCTATTTTCGGACTTTGATGCGGGTATTACTTACGTGGCCGACTTCACTGGAGTTTCCAGTAGAGGACATCTACGCTGGCAAAGACCTTAAGGAAGATCACGGCTGCGCCAATTGTGTTTATGGGACCTATCGCGGCATCTCATCTCCCTTATCTATAGATATGTAGGCCAGATGTTGTATTGTCCGATCTATGTTAGGTTCGATACAAATTTACTCTTTCATTTTGGCTATCGTATACTCTAATATGATATTATTTTGTCGAAAACAATGTAAATGTAAATCCATAACAACACTTTACTATGTTATAATGGTACAACTTAGTTGGCTTACATTAATAATATGTAGCTTACGCTATTATTACTTTGTTTTCTTTATTTTGATTGTGGATTGGTGTATGTGTAGGCGTAGGATTTGTATGGTAGGTCATTATGATTGTTGGTTGTTGGTATATTCGGATCATCTTGTAGGTCAACCCGAGGATATCACGCCCGTGTCAGGAAAATGGGCTCGCTGACGGCATCTACTAAGGTTGTGTTGGTAGGAGGACTACGATTGGGACTCGGTCTTGCCAAGAGTACTAATCCGAGCTTGCACATTGCCTCTGAGTTGGTCAAGTATGGAGACTCATTGAGAGCCTTTGGGATGATTGTGGTTGGTAGATCCGGCCACAATTAAAGCTAGGTTTGGTAGTGCGTTCCTAGGAACACGAGGAGCATGTCGCCTAAAATACGTGGATTGTAAGAATGCCAATTTTGATTAGCTGATGGTAAGAACCCACGAGGTCTTGGTGATCGGCTATGTACGATCCAATCTTATGGGTTTAGGTTCTTATTGAGAAGTTTGGGGTTCGCTCCCCTAACTTTGTTGGCACACCCACGATTTCAACTAGGGGTGTAGGTGAATCTTCTAGCTGGCGCTCATTCTTTATTGCGAAGCTAAGCCAGTGTTGTTATCTGTTGAGCCATTGCATTGAACTGTTCTTTTGTGACAAGCTTGAAGATCGGGGTTATTGACTCCACGATGTCCATTACGGCTGACTACGATTCTAGTCGACCTCATCATTGTAGTTATCCCCGGATCGGGAACATCATCATTGTTGGGAATTTTGGTGTTGCTACCGTAACATAGCTATGCTCTTTCTTTGGTGGTGGCATGAGGTACTTAGCTTCTTGTGCTTATAATGTGATTAAAACTTGTTTGAAAATCATAGAAATTCTACGGCCCCATGGTGAGCCCAATCGATGTCGCTAGTTTTTTCCTAGAGCTTCTAGGGATAGCCTTTGTCAAAATGAAGCAAATAGACGGTAAGGAGGGGTGGGTTTGGTAACCTTTTAGCCACTCCATTACCTAAATTAGAACCGGAAAGTAGACATGGAAATCGATAAATAGAGAAAGCGAGTTCCGGTAGAGTGACGTTCAAACAATTTTAATGAGATAGATAGAGTATTGAGTATTTAAAGTGTGATCCGGGTACCTTCGTTATGGAGTGTATTTATAGAATTGGCGGGGAGTAGCGTGATTGTAGGCATGATCTAAATAGTTCCATGGATCTCGAGATACATTCTAAATCCTCCGCCGATGTGTGTGTCTATCCTTAACCCCATGGGGATAGGGATTGGCCAAGGATATGATTGCTTTCGGCTGTTGGATGATGATCTAATGGTGACACTTCTATAATTACTTACTATCAGTACTAGAGGGTTTCCAATGATTGACTTGTGGCCGACTTGTGAGGTAACATCTATCATTCTAGTTATCTACGAAATCGTTGGGGATAACTTTCCTATTAATTGTCTGCGAGGTGGCGCTTGGCGACTAGTCTCGGGATGGTGTCACATGTCTCGTTTGGATTGGCGACATTTATTAGGCGTGTTCCCATCTATAATTGGTTGCTTCATTATTTCTCTAACAAGGGCTAAGAATTGATGGAGTACGAGGAGGGGACTAGAATAGGCAACCTGCAAATCCATTTGTGGATTCAAAGCCTCTCAAGATTAAAAGGGATTGAACAATTAGGAACATCACAGCACGCTGTCGTAGTGAAGGTAGGAAGGACTCATCTTCAAGCGGAAAGCACACCACCGGATTGAAAGTAATCTAACTTTTCATGTGAAGGGAAGCCGATGACATCATTAACTGCAACTAGTTAATGATTTAGAAAACCAGGTTTTGATTAGCTTGACAATTTGTGCCACGTCAATGCCAACCAAGTTGCATTACTTGTACGAGTCTATCTTCTTCAAGCCGGATGTTTCTACTTTTTTACATGGACTCTATTCTAGGCACATTCATTTGATCATCACGAAAATCATAAAATCGAAGGGAATAATAGATTCTAATTTAAGAAGAAAGGATGAAAGATTTTGTAACAATACCATAGATACCGATTGTGGGTATTAATGATTGGATAAAGTAGAAAAACCCTTTTCAAAACTAAACATGAACTGTACATTCCCATCATTAATATTGCTCCCAATACTTGGTTGAATAGGGTTTCTTCTCAAAAAAATTTCTGAAACTATAAAATTTATAAGGGAATTATAGGATTCCTTGAAGTATATCTTGTCAAAATGCAACGTGAATTAAATAAAGCCATAAATGCTTAAGTGCATCTACACCATAAACGGATGCATCATGGTTTCTACACCATGATGATGCTTGTCCGTATGTACTATAGAAATCATCCCGAAAGTAGAATACGAATGGATGTACAGTACAAATGATATATACTATCTATGACCATATAAGATGAACATTTAAAGCCCAAAATCAAAAGTCGCCTCATGGTCTGTTAACTTCCAAGAACCATTAGCAAGTTGAACCATCCCCTTATTCTTCTCAATCCACCATGAAACAAGAAAAAGATATTCATCCTTCAACATATCCATGTACTTGTTCATACGTGCTATATCATGATTAACTTCCAGCTTGAAACCTCCTTTCCCTCCTTGTGTGTACCCCTTTAAGATATGCCAACTAGAGAAATTGCCAGGACTCTTCAAGTAGTCAGATTTTTAGTGTCGACCACCGAGTTCCTCTCCAACATTGGAGTAGCCCAAGAGAGGGACATTGGGGACAATGTCGAGGGTGTTGCGGATACACAACACCCGGAGGTCATCTAATCCGGGCACAACTTCCGGAAGTGGGTATCACCGACGCGGGGGCTAGAGAAGACAAAGGCCGTTATGGGCAGCCATTGTCAGACAGGTCCTTAGGTTTGTTCACTCCATTTTCAACTATGTCAGCTGTGTTTAGTGTTGCAATTGCTGCTCCCAAGCTGTGATCTATCACAGTTATTCTGATCTCTTCATCCTTGAATTGTTCCACTTGCCTTCTCACCTCATTCAAAACCTGAGATGCCACCAAGAAACAATCCGTCATGAACCAACAATATAGCATTGCTCATATAAGAGGTGTCCGTTTGTTTATGGGTGAAGTGAGCTAAGAAAAAAAGGAAAAAATTTATATGTAGAAGAAATCAAATAAAATAAAGTAAACGAATGTGAATCAATGAAACTACCCAAAGTAAAATCGACACTTTTGCAATAAATCTAATATATGAATGAGACAGGTTCTAATCGTATCCGGTGCTTTCTTGATGGAAAAGCTAACTGTCACCAAGTTAAGTGATAATTAACCTTGTCACCCTGACCCTTATCGGATAAGTTTTTATCGTATACAAGAGGATTTGAGATTTATGCACTTTCGAGTGCAAATATAACTCAAGATCATGCCCAGGGGATTAGTTCAGTTGTTAAACGATCAATACCTCAAAAAAATAATGATTCAATTTTTATTGAAATATATATGTATTAAAAAAAATAAAAATAGGACGATGCATAGAGTCTGTTAGTTGGTAGGCAGACAAGACATTTTTTACACATAACGGGTGGATAAGACCCTCAACCATGTACTTTGTCTTCTTTTATGAACATAACTGGTGGAATCAACTAAATTAACGTAGCCAACTCCAAGTTGACCATAAGTGATTACAGTTAAAGCTTATTTTTTGCATACTGAGTTAAACTGAGTTATGGTGGGTTGGGACTGATTTCATAACTTAGTTGTAACAACCAAATAATGGGGTTGAAGATGATGATTCATTCCATCTCCCTGTGAATAATATTTGATGAAGAATTGAAAAAAAGAAACAAAGAAAGAAAGGAGAAAATAATATACCTGAGCTCTTGCTATCCATATCACTTATAAGGGCAACGGATTGCTTACAATTCCACCATGAAATTAACAGCTCTATAGAATTATAATCCAATCATTGTAAGTTAAAAAGTAAGCAACCTTTGCTCAGATGTTCACTAAGAAAGAGCACATCAAGAAAAGATGATTGAATGTCTCAGCCTCTCTTCTACAAAGCCTGCATTTAGAAGCCAATGGCACATTAGACTTCTAAACCAAATCATCTGTCGGGCATGCAAATAATGAGAGTCTAGGAGACATCCCTCTTCCCCAAATAGCTGTGACCAAAGGCAGTGGCTGAGAAACATTATTAGAGCCTTCCAAGCCGATTAACTGTAAAAAGATCCATCTTTTGTCTTAGTCCAAATCAGAACGTCTAGCTTCGAGCCATCCCCCAACGGAATGAGCTTAGCTTGAGTAAAAATATCATTAAGCAATGCTGAGTTGACACTCGGGAAATTCCATCTACCATGAAGAATATAATTCGAAATTGTAAATCAGAAGTTATGAACAATCAAATCTTCTAAACCATGAGTAGAAAAATACCAATCCACTTATCCCTCTAAAAATCTTTATTTCTTCCATCACCAATCAACCAACGACAATGGTCTATCATCCATCTTCACAACTTCTTCATCCCTAGCCACACAGTCGAAGGATTCAGAGAAGTCTTCATCGCACCATTATTGTTCAGATATTTCCTCCCCACAAAATTTTCCATAACAGAAGTAGAGGTTTTGACAATCTAACACTGTATTGCAATTATAGCATGGATAATGTCACGTAGACTCCTTATACTAAGATCTCCGTACATTTTTGGCCGACACACCCTTCTCCATCGAATTGTAATTAACTTACTTTTGTCAGGATCTCAACTCCATAGAAAGTTTTGCATCCAAGATTTCAAAACCTAAATCAAACATGTTGGCAAAAAATATACAGTAAAGTTGTGAATCGGGTATTGGATGACACTAAACGAATAAGCTTTCCCTGTCTAGCCCAAAAGAGTAATCGCTCATTCCATCTTGTAAATTTTTGTTTAAATTTATCCATAAGTGGCATAAAAAATTCCTTCTTTAGACATTCTTTGAAGATATCTAATCCTAGATACTTAGTTGGAAAAACATACTCAGAAAACCTCAAAATAGACTTAATTTGGCTTTTCCAATGAGTTCCATTTTCCCTAAGAGTACTTTGCTTTTAGCACTCGTTTGGCCGCATATTATTGATACTTATCCAAGAATAATTTAAGGGCCTTAACACTCCTAACTCCTGCTGCCATGAAAATAAAAATATCAACTGCAAAAAGAAGTTGAGTGGGGGCCGGGTACTCACCTCTCTACGATCTGGAAGAGAACGAATTTGCCCCATGTCTCGAAGAAGACTAAGACTTTGTATAGAGCTTCTTCAGCTAAAGTGAATAATAAGGGAGATAAGGGATCACTCTGCCATAACCCTTGGGTTGCTTCAGAAAACCCGATTGACCACCATTAAATAACATTGATAATGAGCTAAAATAAGCATGTTGTGCATCCGAGAGATTAACACCTCAGAAATCCAAATCTGTGCATCACTGCCAATAGGAATTCCCATTTGAGAGTATCAAAGGCCTTTTGCACATCTAACTTTACAGCAATACTTCCCCCTTTTACCTTCTTAGCGGTCAAGTAGCAAGCTCTAATGCTAGATAGGTATTAATAAAATTTATACAGCCCTTCAAAAATGCCCCTTGATCTTCGAGATTATCTACCCCAGAATCTGGCCCTAACGTGTAAATATAATATTCACAATTAATTTAAAGAACAAGTTAGCAACACATATTAGCTGGTACTTATTGTGCCTGATTGTCGAATCCACTTTGGGATTGAGTGAGATGAAACAATTGTTGATTCCCTTAGTTATCACCCTTGAATTGAATTTTTTTTTTGGATAGCTCAATAAACATCAACTCCAACCACTCTCCAATATACATGAACGAAATGACCTAGAAACCCAACTGGGCCAAGGGTGCTCTATCACCCTTTAGGTCAAACACTGGTTTTCTGATTTCATCATATCTTGGATACATGTCCAGATTCTCATTATCCTCATATGTTATCCTTTTTGGAATATAGTGTAGGATATTAGGATGAGAAGAACTAGCTACAAACTTGTGGAACTCTTCAAAATTGTTTGCAGCAAACTGGCCCATTTCATCTCGGTCACTAATGATATGACCACTGTCCATTTGATGTTCGTGGATCACACTTTTAGCACGTTGAGCTTTTGCATGCATGTGAAAGTACTTGGTATTTTTCTCCCCATAAGGCATCCATCTAACACATAATTTTTCGGTCCATAGCTTTTCTTGTAAGTAGAATAGCTTTCTGATAATCCACTTTTGCTTTCCCTTTATCCTGAAATAAGATATAATCTATCCCCACTCTCTCTAGGGTTTCTTGCACATCCTCCAATTAACTCTGTATGAACTACATCCAAATCAATTTTTGGGAATGCCTCTGTAGACCAATCTTTGAGAAAGCCTTTGAGAAAGCCTATCAAAATAAAGTAGATAGACAGTAGAGAGGGATGGGTTTGGTAACCTTCTGGCCACTCCGGTGCCTAAATTAGAATTGAAAAATGTTAGGATTGGAGAAGCAAATAAGAAGAAAAACACAAAGATTAACATGGTTCAACAACCCATTGTGGGATGCATACGTCAAAGGAGAAAAATAGAATTTTTTTATTGCCAAGAACGTCTACAACTCTCCACCTGACAGAGTATTCTCCTCTCTTAGCAATCATACAAAGAGCCAAAGCTGATTGCCTGGAGATTGTGTTGTTAAGAAGAGTACTGTAAAAGCAATGGGAAAAAGAAAATTAGAGATTAGGGAAAGGGAATATAGAAGACTTATAAGAGAATGAAGAGATGGAGAAAAGCCAGACTGCAGCTGCTAAACTGCAATCAACGGTCGGTGGTGAGCAATTGACGGTCGGCTTCAGCAATCGAAACCCTAGACTTTCATTTTCTCTTTTTTTTTTCTTTTCCCTCAAGACGTCAACACAAGAGAGGAGAGGCTCAACTGCTTAGAGCAAGAAGAAGCATCGAGCAAATAAACATAAGATTATATACTTATAACCCTAAGGGTATAAGTGTCTAAACACAAGATTAAACGGAGCGGATTATATCTGATCCGTTTAAGTAAAATCCGAATTTGCATTGGACTCCGACCACAACTATTCGAATATAAATTCGAATCTGATTATATGCATTCGGATTCCCATAAACGAATGCAAATTCGAATCGGATCCAGATTTTTAGCTTTACATTTACATCCTTAATAGGAAGGACCTCTTCTTCAAGTGGAAAACACATTAGCAGATTGAAAGTAATCTGACTTTTCATGTCAAGGGGAAGTCGATGACATTATTAAGTAGAATTAGTTAATGATTTAGAAACTAGATATTGATAAGCCTAACAAGGTTACTTGTGCCACATGGATGCCAACCAAGTTGCATTACTAGTATATGTTTTTCAATCGGGTCATTCTATTTTTGGCATCGATTTTTTTTTCCATGCACACTCATTTGATCATCATGAAAACCATAAAAGACAAGGGAGTAATAGATTTGGAATTTTAGATGAAAAGATAAAAGGTTTTGTGTCAATTCCATAAACACCGATTGTCCTTCAACCATTGGATCAAGTAGAAAAACCCTTCTCAAACTAAACATGAACTATACATTCATGACATTAATATTGCACACAAAACTTGTCAGAATAGGGTTTCTTGTTAAAAAGCTTTCTAAAACTATAAAATTTATAAGGAAATTATCTGATTGCTTGAAATTTATCTTGTCAATATGCTATGTGAATTAAATAAAGCCATAAAGGCTTAAGTGCATCTGCACCAGAAAGTAGATGCATCTTGGTTTCTACACCATGATGATGTATGTATGTACGGTACAAATCATACTGAAAGTAGAATATGAATGGATGTTCAATACAAATGATATATACTAGCTATAACTATATAAGATGAACATTTAAAGCCCAAAATCAAAGTCGTCTTCATGGTCCATTAACTTCCAAGAACCATTAGCAACTTGAACCATCCCCTTGTTCTTCTCGGTCCACCATGAAACAGGAACAAGATATTCATCCTTCAAAATATCCATGTACTTGTTCATGCGTGCTATATCATGATCAACTTCCAGCTTGAAAGATCCTTTCCCTCCTTGTGTCCCAGCGACGCCATGCATGTACCCCTCTAAGCTATGCCAACTTGAAAAATTGCCAGGACCCTTCAAGTAGTCAGATTTTTGAGTGTCGATCACCAGTTCCTCTCCAACATTGGAGTAGCCCAAGAGAGGGTATTTGGGGACGATGTCGAGGGTGTTGCGGATGCGTAATACCCGGAGGTCATCTAATCCAGAGCACAACTTCTGGAAGTGGGCATCACCGACGCGGGGGCTAGCGAAGACGAAGGCCGTTACTGGGCATCCATTGTCGGACTGGTCCTTAGCTTTGTTCACTCCATTGGCAACTATGTCGGCTGCATTTAGTGTTGCAATCGCAGCTCCCAAGCTGTGGCCTGTCACAGTAATGCTGATATCTTCGTCCTTGAATTGTTCGACTAGTCTTCTCACCTCACTCATAACCTGAGATGCCACCCAAGAAACAATCGTCATGAACCAACAACATAGCATTGCTCATATGAAAACCCACCAGGGGTCCGTTTGGTTATGGGTTTAAGTCAGTTAAAAAAGAAAAAAAAAATTATATATCAAAGAAATCGAATAAAATAAAGTAAATGAAAGTGAGTCAATAAAACTAGCCCAAAATAAAATCAACACTTTGGCAACAAAACTAATATGTGAATTGAGACAGGTTCCAATAGTATCTTTGCTTTCTTGATGGTAAAGCTAATTGTCATATTAGCCTTGTCACGGAGTACCTTAGCGGATAAATTTTTCTTGTATACGGATTTGAGATTTATGCACTTTTGAGTGTATATATAACTCAACACCATGCCAAGGGGTTAGTTCTGTTGATAAAAATATAAAAATAAAAAAGGATAATGAGTTCGACTTTTATATTAAAAAAAAAAAAAAAAAAAAAAAAAAAGGAAAAAGGACGATGCTTGGAGTTTGTTAGTTGATAGGTAGACAAGAAATTTTTTTTTCACATAATCTATATATATGCCATAACGGGTACTGGATAAGACCCTCCACCAAGTACTTTGTCTTCTTTTATGAAAATGGTTTTAGAAATCGGATGTTAAGGTGGGTCAGGCCTGGTTTCACAACTTAGTTGGAAGAACCAAATAATTAATGGGGTTGAAGATGACGACAATGTACTGCGCCATCTTCCTGTGAATAATATTTGATGAAGAATAGAAGAAAAGAAAGAAAGTAAGGAAAGCGAAAATAATATACCTGGGCTCTTGCACTGGACTTATTGTAATGGGAGCGTGGATCATCGGAAGTATAAACGGAGTACCAGCCCTGATGCACCTTAGCATCACCAGAATCTGGCCCAAATATGGAATCAGCAGACACCAATTTGAAGTCTAAATCGTTGCCCCATTCCATAATCTGTTGCGTTCCTCTCCATGCAATCACGATCTCTCTCCTCCCAACACTTCTTTCCCTTCATCTGTGGCCACAGCAACGTAACCCATCCAATTGGATTCCTTGTTCCATGCTTCCCTCGATAAAGATTTCAAGATTAAAACATCTGGTACATCCACTGAAGATGTGGCGTAGAGGAACTTTGTGACCTTGTACTTCGACAGCTTATCTGAGTTGAAGGCGTCGTATGTCGCCTGAGCCATTTCTCCATAGTGGATGATGTGTCGCCGGAGATCAATATTGAGTGGGTCCAACATGTTCTTCCAATTATCCTGCCCACTCAGCTGTTTCCATTTTTTGGAAATGCTGTAATTTCTCATGGCTATAGTATTGATTTGGCAGAGAAAATCACAGTATACTAGTTCTCCTTTCGTTTGATCCTTGGGTTGTTCTATGTCCTATGCACTGATAAGCAATTTATATAGTTGGAGTTTAGACCATGTCCAATGGTTTTCAAACCAAGAAGCCAAGAAGGCCTTTGCATTCATGCATAGCCCACCCTATTTGACATTATGATTATGATCAGATCAGGGCAAACCAGAAACAACCAGGAAGCAGGAACCAAGTTCTAGTTCTATACTAATGGATCAGTGTTCTTGGAAATTTTCATTACGACTATAACTGTTATTATCAGTTACGCCACGTGGTTAGGATCAATTTGCTTAAACAGTTTCAGTCAATCCTTTGCGCCACGCTAAGAAGATGACCAAGCTATGTTCAAAACTTAGAACCGGCAACTTGCACCATGAAGACGTTGTAATATGTTCAACATATTGTTAGATAACTACTGATATTACGTTGAAACTCAAATTTAGTCATACTACTCTATTTCAAGATCAACAATTCATCTTGAGCCGTATTTCCCACACGTGATTATATAGTTGGAGGCAATTTTATTTATTTGCTGACTTTCTAAAAAATAGATCTCACACGTGGTAAAAATGTTATTTTAATTGAATACGATTTCCAGATCAATATGCACAGGACGGAGGGGGGGAACGAATTGGATGTTACTTAAAGGAAAATGTCTTAGTATATGATGGCTATCCTATTGGATTTTTTTTGGTAAAAGCTATCCTATTGCATTGGAGTACTTATCATGGCAGATCAGCCGCCATAAACAAGGTTCATATGACAAGGATTAAAACCACCAGTCAACCTTAAATACCATTTGACCCAATCTTTACCAATAAAAAAGTGATAATTTGGTCTTTTCGTTAGGATTTATTTACGTGGGTTTATTTGTCAATTTGTGACGATCAAGGTTTAATGTGTCTTCAAATTATTGAAAGGCATCTTCACAAAGGAAGTTGTAAGGAGGATCCAAATCCTCTCCCGTCGTTGGAGAGGCGTCATTCACATCGTCTCCTTTCAGAGGTTTTGGAAGGACGCAGCAGCCTTACTCGGATGGCCGACACGTGGCTCTCGGGTGAATTGGAGACCCACGTTCTAGCCGACACCCCTTGTCGACTCGATTTGTCGACTAGGTGTCGGCTCGGACGTGGGTTTTAGATTCAACGAGAGCCACGTGTCGACCATCTGGGTAAGACTGCCGCTATCCTCCCAGTGGTTCTGGGAGGAGAGGATGCAGATCCCCAACTATATGCCTTCCAATTGCACTCCAACCGTGTGATCATGACTGAAGCAACTCTAATAGGAGAAGATATGGATCCGTCTTATGGAAATATGTGAGAATGGTTGTCCATTCACGTCCGATCTCCCTACAATCATCCCTTGCGGCTTCACAAGGGCACTCCTTTAAATTCTTGCCTTCTCAGGTTATATACACACAGTTTCAGTGTTTGTTGTCGTTGGATTTTACCTGATGCCACCTGTGATAGGAGATCAAAGGCACGTAGTGAGGTGGTCAGGTTTAACCCCGTGGCCACTCCGATGCTTAAATTAATATTGGATTAGGGCAAGCAGATGGAATCCAAAAGTAAGATATCCGAATTCCTAGTAGAGGGGGACTGAGGTGCTTGGTTATGAAAGAGATAACAATGTGAGTTGTTAGTCCGAGAGTGAGTAGAATGAGTATCCAAGTAGTAGAATATGGCGTACCTTTCTCCTTCTTCCTTCCTTCTATTTACAGCCAAGGGAGAGAGACTTTAAGACTCGCATTCTCGCAAGGCGGAAAATAACGAAAAATCATTTGGGCATCAATCGATGAAAATGGGGAGTTGACAGAGGGTAGTGTTACAGAATTTCTTGCCTTGATTAATATAGTGCTATGCATTGTTTGCCATAGGGGGGGATTTACCTGGTGAACCAATAGAGCTGTTGGGAATGTTTGCACAATCTCAGATCGTAGTATGTGTAATGATTCTTTGGCTTTAGGCGTTTGGTGGGAGCAGCCAACATGTGTTGCCCAGAGTATCTTCGGACTATAGTCTTATTATAGTATGTTGTAGAGACATGGCTTGCCCTCAAAACATTCTATTTCAAATGCAACGACTTTTGACAGATCGTGAGTATTTCCAGAGTATGGTAAAGTCATCTTGGGGAGTGCCTGCGAGAGGCTCTCCATTTTATGTTATGGGCAAAAAATGAAATGTCTCATAGGCTTTTTCAGAAAAATTGGTCTGGAGAGGTGTTTCCAAAATTTATTTGGATATATAGCTCATACAAAGCTGGAATTTGAGGATGTACAAGAAACTATAGAGACAGTGTGGATAAATGATATAATATTTCGGGCTGAAGAGAATGTGAAAATGGATTATTAGAAAGTTATTCTACTTCAAGGAAAGCTATGGGCTAAAAAGCCTCGTGGTAAATGGCTGGTTTGTAGGGATAAAAATACCAAGTACTTTCACATGCATGCAAAAGCTTGACATGCTAAAAGTGTGATCAGTGAGCTTCAAATGGACAATGACCAAATGATTAGTGACCAATATCAAATGGGCCATTTTGGTGGAAACTATTTTGAAGAGCTATCAAAATATTGGATGGTGTTTGGTGTGAATATTTGTAGAGCTATCAAAAAAAAAAAAAAAAAAATCACAAGGGTGATAACTAAGGGAATCAACAACTGTTTCACCTCACACATTCGTAAAGTAGATTAGGCAATCAAGCTCAACCAGTACATGCCAATACATGTTGGTACCTTTTTCTTTAAATTGAATATTATATCTACACATTTGGGCCAGATTCTGGTAAAGGTGATCTCTGAAGATCAAAGGGCATTTTTTAAGGGTTGTCTAATTTCTAGTAATATTTGTCTAGCATCAGAGCTCACTACTTTGATGGGTAAGAAGGTGAGAGGGGGAAGTATCGCTCTAAAGTTAAATGTGCAAAAGGCCTTTGATACTCTGGAATGGGAATTCCTATTGGCACTAATGCACAAATTTGGATTTTTCTGAGGGGTTAATCTCTTGGGTGCACAACATGCTAATGTCAGCTCGATTATTAGTGTTATTTAATAGTGTTCCAATGGGGTTTTTTTTTAAGCAACCTGGTGGTTATGGTAGGGTGATCCCTTATCTCCCCTATTATTTATTTTAGCTAAAAAAGCTTTATACAAAGGTCTTAGTCCTGTCTTAGTCTTCTTCGAGACACAGGGCAAATTCATTCTCTTCCAGGTCGTAGAGAGGTGAGTACCCCACTCATCTTCTTTTTGCATATGACATTTTTATTTTTATGGTAGTAGGAGTTAGGAGTGTTAAAGCCTTGAAATTATTATTGAATAAGTATCAACCATATGCGAGCCGAGAGTGAACCTTACCAAAAGCAAAATATTCTTTGGGAAAATGGAACTTACTTGGAAAAACCAAATTAAGTCTATTCTAAGTATGATTTCCAACTAAGTATCTTGGAGTAGATATCTTCAAGAGAGTAAAGAAGGAATTTTTTATTCCGCTTATGGATAAATTTAAACAAAAATTTACAAGGTGGAATGGGCGATTACTCTTTCAGGCTAAACGGGTAGAGCTTATTCGTTCAATGTTATCCAGTGCCCTGATTCAAAATTTGTTGTGTATTTTTTGCCATCATGTTTAATTTCTGTTTTTGAATCTTGGATGCAAAACTTTCTATGGAGGAGAGATCCTAACAGAAGTAAGCTAATTACAATTCAATGGGGAAGGGTGTATCGGCCAAGAAAGGATGAAGGTCTTGGTATAAGGAATCTACAGGACATTAACCATGCTATAATTGCAAAATAGTGCTGGATTGTCAAAAACTCTAGATTGTCATTATTTGCATGGAGGTGGAGTTATGCTAGGCTTCCTACACATGATATGGTTTAGAAGTGTAGTGTGCCATTGGTTTCTAAATGCAAGCTTTGTGGAAGAGAGGTTGAGACTTTCAATTATCCTTTAATGATGTGCTCTTTCTTAGAGAAGATCTGGATGAAGATTACTGATTTCTTTAACGTACAATGGTTGGGTTTTGATTCTAAAGTGTTGTTATTTTCATGGTGAAATTGTAAACAATCCGTTGTCTTTATAAGGGATATATGGATGGTGGGCTTATATGTAGTCTCAAGTCATATTTGGCTCTGTCGAAATAGAGTATGCTTTGAGGATAAAAGGTCATAAGTGGCAGCTAAGATATCGCTCATTGTATCAAACATTCCGGATGTACCCCAAGGAAGACTAGCTGCTATAGCTTCTATAGCGGAATGGGTAGCTACTATATGTCAAACTGAGAGTTTGATGTTTGATTAAAAACTTAAAAAGAGGACAACAAAGAGACTGTTCATGTGTCAAATGAAAATCCAGAAGTATCTTTTATTTACACTAATGATCTGTATATATACATGATCACAAGTAGGCCACATAAGCCTAACAACCTAACCGACTGATTACAAAGTAAATTAAAATACCACTAGTTTTGACATGTGTTTAGCACAATATTAACATCCCCCTCAAGCAGAGATGCAGATCGAGGGCCAAGCTTGTGTAGCATGTCTGCTAGTTGTAAGTGAGTCCGAATATAAAGTGGTCGAAGTAAACCTCATTGGATCATCTTTCGGATGAAGTGAAAATCTACTTCAATATGTTTGGTGCGCTCATGGAACACCGGGTTAGCCGACATATGGAGAGCAGATTGATTATCACAATAAACTGTTATAGGAAAGGCATGGAACAAACCCAAGTCCAGAAACAGTGATTTTAGCTAAGTAAGCTCACTTGTCAACATAGTTAAAGCACGATACTCAACCTCGGCGGAGGATCTAGAAACCGTATGTTGTTTCTTCATTTTCCAGGAGATTGGGCTGGTCCCAAGGAATACAATATAGCTAGTAGTAGACTATCGTGTAAATGGACACCTAGTCCAATCCGAGTAACAGTAGCCAGAAATGAGAGGTGAAATATCATGGCTCATATGGAGACCTAAGGAAACCGAGCCCTTTAGATATCTGAGAACCCGAGTAGCAGCCTGAAGGTGTGGTTCCCTTGGTGCATGCATAAATTGACTTAACACTTGGACAGAAAAACATATATAGGGCCTAGTGGCAGTCAAATATATAAGGAAGCCCACCAGTCTTCTATAAGAAGTTGGATCGAATAATAAGGAGCCGGAGTCCTTATCCAACGTACTTTAGGTTCTGCTCCATGGGAAAGGAGCTGGGCTTGCATGCTAGGAGTCCAGAATCTGTTATAATATCAAGTGTGTATTTTTGTTGGGACAAGACAATCCCTCAACGGTCCGAATAACTTCTATACCAAGGAAGTAAGTTAACAGTCCAAGATCCTTGATATGAAAGTGATCATGAAGATGGGCCTTTGTTGTAGATGTGAGCAGCATCGGAGCCCGTGATAACGATATCATCAACATAAACCAAAATGATTGTAACAATAGAACCATGGTGAAACGTAAACAACGAAGCATCGGCCAAGGATTGCATAAAGCCCATTTTTAGTAAAGCATCAACAAACTTCTTGTTCCATTGGCGGGGGGCTTGCTTGAGTCCATATAATGACTTGTAAAGTTTACATACAAGGCCAGATTGAGGTGGGCTCCCATTGGGTTTATAACCAGGTGGAATGGACATATAAACCTCCTCCTCAAGATCACCATAGGGGAAGGCGTTCTTAACATCCAGTTGATAGAGCGACCAACTATTATATGTAGTTAAAGCAATAAGGCAACGAACTGTGACTAGTTTAGCTACAGGGGCAAAAGTCTCATGGTAGTCTAGTCCTTCCATTTGATTATAGCCTTTAGCAACTAACCGGGCTTTGTACCGTTCAATGGTACCATCTGCATATCTTTTTATTTTAAAAACCCATTTACAACCAATGACCTGTTTACCTGTCGGTAATTAGACTATAGACCAAGTTGAATTTTCAAGTAAAGCATTCATTTCATCATCCATGGCCTTTTTCCATTTAGGGTGTTTGCTGGCCTAACAAAAAGTGCTAGGTTCAGACTCAGCACAAAGATTTGTGAGAAGCAACTTATATGAAGCACTATCAAAGAAAGACAAATGAGATTAAATGGGATAAGAAATACCTGTTCCCACGGGGGAGGAGACTGACATGGGTTGCGAAATAACAACATTACAAATATAGTCATGTAACCGAATGGATGGATGACTCACTCTAGTGGACCTACGTAAAGATGGGATAGTAGTAATGGGCCCAGAAGATTCAGTATGAGGCAGCCCATGAGAGTTATTAGAAACACTAGTTGAACTATTACTAGTGGGCTCAGGAAAAGTGTTATTAGCCAGCCCATTAGACATATTAAGAGACTCAGAAGAAGAAATATCAGGAGCAGCATCCAGAAGTTGAATATCAGAAGACAAAACCATATGATCAGTAAGAGGGATAGAAAGCACAACCAAGGAATCAGTATTATTAGAGGGTAACATATACTGAGCAGAATTAGACTTATAAGGAACTACTAGTTAAAAAAAAAAAAAGAACATCCTTACTTGTATATTGTCACACCCCAATTCTGGACTAACTAGTGGTGTGATGAACCGTCATGAGAACCAACTGTTCAAACTAGGATCTCGTATAGGCTATGTCAACCATGTTAAACCAAAACATATTCCACAATAACAATTAGAGTAAATAATAAATAAATAGCGGAAGTCTTATTAATAATTAACTGAGAGTCTATAGTGATAATTAAATATTTAACAAGCTATCTTCAAGTAACCAAAACATAATTAATACTGGTTACAAGTATCACAATACGAAAGTTAACCACTAAGCATAAACATAGTTGAAACACTAGCTTGACGAGCCATATTCGTCCTCTACAGCTTGCACGTCCATAGCTGTTGCATGTCCACATGTTGGCGTATTCATATAATCTTTAATCGTAACACCTGCAACATAAAAAAATAAAAAGAATTGTGCGCGAGGGTCAGCTCTCCAACCTGAGCTCAGTGAGTAAACAAAACAATGCAACAAACATATGCATGCTTTCAATTCATATCTTTGGTCTGATTTTTAAGTTTGCAATGTGTTATAGAAAGGTTTGGTGGCCCCCGCACCTCTATACAAGAGTGTGTGAATCCGTCCAATGGATCAAACACCATTGCTGTCCCACATGCACCCACCATGGAATAGAGATAAAGCTAAAGTGTTTGGATTAAATACTGCCAACACTTTCCCTAATGCCCTACCCATACCAACACGTAAGCCCTACTGGCGAGGACTTACAAACTGGGCTCGCAACTAACCAATCCTAATGTCAAAAAATATATCCAAGGCCTCACCCTAGCATCCTCAATACATCCATAGAGATAGAGCTAAGGCCCCCCCGACAGAGTCAGAGACCACACGGTCCGAAAGCACCTCCCTTGATGCCCTATGACGTAATAGTTCTGCTAAGGTAATGGTGATACAACGATGTTAGTGGGCAAGACTTGAGTAGAGATAGAGCTAGAGTCTGGTGACGAAGTCAAAGACTACCATGCCATGTCCTCCCCCTGATGCTCCACTCGCATCCAACACACCAACCACACACATACATTCACATGCCTATTCTTAGCATCATCATCATCATCATCATGTTATAAATAAACAGAATTAAATATGCATGAACAATAATAGCAAGAATATTGGATGACATATAAGATGCACATTACAAGCATACAAGCATAGAATCAATCATGGCATTGGACTCAATAAAGTAAATAGTTTATTATTATCCAATTAGTTTAGGTCTTGTTCCCTCACCTTTGATCGATGTTTGTTACTCTCCCAAGCTTTGGAAGTCACTTTGAATCTATTAGGAACCTAAACAATTAATGTATTTAAGTTAGGGTTTAAGTTTACCAAGTTATAGTAGTCAAAAACCTTGTTTGGTCTCAAAATATGATTGTTGTTATTGTGTGGTCGCACGTGTGGTCGAACCTTGTAGTCGCAATGTATAAGACATAAGACCACACACTGTGTGGTCGAACCCTGTGGTCGCATTTTATGCTATCATACCATACGAGGACACCTTTCCTGAGAACTTTCGGAATAGCTGTGGTCGACCCTCTGGTCACCCTATGGTCGACCACAGGCTGCGACCATATGATGTTTGGTCAATTTTTCATTTCAATCCGAATTCTTCTTGAGTCGATTCCTCGGCTCATCCCTTGGGTTCATCCTATGGTTATCCTATGGCCATTATCTACAGTTTCTCATTATCAATTATTTCTAAATATTTTCTCATGGTTTTTCTTAAAAATTCCATAACTGAAATCATTACATTAGATTTAACACGTCAACTTGAAAAGAACCTATTCTATCTGATCTACCCCATAAAGTCAAGTCCATACCTTAAGCTTGCTGTAGAGAGATAGAACTTTTCTCTACAAAACCTTCTTCTCCAAGTTTCTTCTCCAAATCTCCTTCTTTTCCTTCTCTTCCTTTCTCTTTCTCTCTTAGGTTTAGGGTTTCAATTTGAGTTCTAAAAGAGTGAGAGAGGCTAAGGAACGTCCCTTATATAGAGGAAAACCTCCATATAGAGTCCCACTTTAATTAGGAAAGAGTCCCCGCTCAAATTAAGAAAATTTCCTAAACACAGAGTCTATTCAGTATCGTGTGGTCGCACGTGGGGTCATAGAATCCGTCGACCACACGTCCAAAATATGCGACCACACATTGTGTGGTCTCATATGTGTGGTCTTATGTGTGTGGTCTCATGTGCGACCACGTGTATCGTCTACACATATCGATCACACCCCTCAAAAATGCCACGACACGTCCAAAATTTATTGGTTTTTAATTTTTAACTGATTTCTTCTATACAAACTTAACCAATCAACCACGCCAACTAAATTTGACTTGTTGCTTACCTTATCTTGTTGTTCTTCATACAATTGGTTCACTTGAGCCGATTATGATGGAAAGACCGGTCGCGACACAAGAACATAAGGTTAGACCAGGTTCGTGGCGTGCAAGTCTTACATATATAGTGACTGAGAATAAAGATCAAACACTCTATAACCACATTGATTAAAAGGATAACCAACAAACAAACATGGAGAAGACTGAGAGGTAAATTTTGATTTGTGAGGGGAGGAATTTCTGACAAAACGTAAGGAACCAAAAGTTCGAAGATGATTATATGTAGGAGTGATAAGTGTATGATTTTTATATTTTTATTCCCTTTATAGTATGTTTTTAATGTGTTTTATGTCTTATTGAACTGAATAGGATGGATTTTATTAATTTGACATATTTTAGAGATTTTGTGAATTAATTGCTAAAAGATAGGAAAATTCCAGCATTCTTGATATTGATGTTCTGAGTTTCATGCTAGTTTTTGACATGGAAAGAGTTTCAGAATTGAAAAGTTATCTTCAGTAAAGTTGTAGAGGACGTCTCAACCTTTTCGAAATGGTATTATAAAGAGAAATCTGAGTTCGTTTGGGTCTCCAAACATGGCTTCAAAGTCTGACACAAAAATCTGACCGAATCCGAATTGGAGTAGCCCTCTGATCTGATTAAAGCATTCAATGGTAGATGTAAATTCCATAAAGAGTCTCCTAGTCAAGTTAGGAAACCTAAACCTACAATAGAAGACTTCAAAGAAGAAAAGAAGACTCTACAATTTTAGAATTCTAAATAAAGAAGGAATCCTATACAAAGAAGGAATCCTACACGAAGAAGGAGTTATAAGTTACAAAGGATTACCATATTTTATAGGATTAATCACATAGACACCCCCTCTACTGTAGTGAAACTACATAGAATTCCCTTTCTTTTTTTTTAAAGTTACACAAAATACCCCTCTAACAATGCTATCATACAATCTCACCCACACCGTTACTTTCAACTTAACGACAGAGGGTCAATTTTTTTAAGACAAAAATACCCTTACTAAGGGTAAAATGACCTAAAAGGGTTTAGGTCATTTTACACCTTCTCGGTGAGTTCTTCTCCAACAGAAGCTAATCAAGTTCTTTTTTTCCCTTTCTCAGTCCTGTTGTTGTTTTGATTAGCCAAGCAGTTCATGGTTGTTGGAAAAATTGATGGGTCTCATTCTTAAGAAGGAATAGTACTCGATTTGTGGGTCAGCTTGCCAATATTGCCACTGTCGAAGCTCTATCGAGAAACTCTACAGTGAGCGTGATAGCATTGCCTCAAGGGCAGAGGAGGCAGCGGTGATGGTGGAACAAGAGAATCCAACGGAAAACCCTCACCAGATTTTTGGTTTTCTTTGCTCTGAAACCCTACCGCTACCAATCCACCATCTACCCCAAATCAGGCGGCACTTCTAGTGGCACCCAGAATCCGGCGGCATCCTTGATTCTATTATGTTCAACCTTTGTTTTTTCTTGGTTTTTTCATCTGCTTTTCTTCTTCTCGGTTCTTTTTCCCCTTTTTTTCCTTGGTCCAATACCTTTATATTCTCAGAATGGATTTTGAGATACCCTATTTGGGGTACAATTAGAAGTTTTGAATCGGTATTTCAATTAGATTACAGAGCAGATTATCGAAAACTTACATAACAGAGACAACTACAAAAAAATTGGATGAAACTGTTATAATATTACTCAGTAATTTTTTTTTTGGAAGATAGAGGAAGAAGAAAGTTGATCTTGGGTGCCCTTGACTAAGAAAGAAAAAGCACAAAACCCACTACCTATTTGAATCCATCGAACCGTCTTCTATGGGGGAAAAGAAGCCTCACGTAAACGTGGAAATGACATCATTTCCTCCTCCTTGATTCTTTGAAACCATCAATCATGGTAGCAGCACTGGTTTTCTTCGGAAGAATGGCGACAATTGACGATGTCTCTCTCTCTCTCTCTCCCTAAAGAATTGAGGTGAGGTGTTTAAGTTGTTTGAGTTGAAGTGCTAGTAGTGTTCTGATTGATTCCTTATTTTTCTGTACCTCCTATCAATTTTAATTTTATCAGAACTCCCTTCACAAGAACAAATCTGAACTCTCGATTCTGATTTGATCTATCCGAGTTTGAGTTACTGTGGTAATCTGGCGGTACAATTTTTTTTGGCGTTTCGGTGATTATTTTGCTATTTCAGTTCTTCTCATTCACAATTTCGACCTCCTAGAGAGTAAGACTTTCACATCAATCATGGAGGATTAGGTGTGAAGAGCATAAAAGGGATTAATCTCATTTAAAGCCGACGCGATTCATCTTGGAAATTAATTCATGTGAATAGTAATTGTGATTTTAGTTTTGTTACAGAGTAGGATGTCTTACTTGATGGTTCTATTCTCTTCTTTTTCTGTGAGTTTTGGTTTTTGTTGGACATAGCATCTGAGAGACGAGAGATTGAAGAATGAATAGAAAGTGTGATGGCAAATGAAAAGAAGACCCTTGGGAAGAAATTACTAAGGGTATTTTTGTCTTAAAAAAAATTAAACCTCTACCGTTAAGTTAAAAGTAACGGTGTGGGTGAGAGTGTATGATAACATTGTTTGAGGGGTATTCTGTGTAGCTTTTGTAAAGACAGGGTAGTTTTGTGTAATTTCACAACAGTAGAGGGGGTGTCTATATAATTAACCCTATTTTATATATAGAGCACTAGTGTTAAGATAAAAAGGCACTCTCTCTCTCTCTCTCTCTCTCTCTCTCTCTCTCTCTCTTTTGCTGAAAATTTTTCTATCTCTCAAAGGATTGTAATGTCTAGCTAATCTTCTCATTCAGTTCAAGGGGATTTTGAAGCCCAAACTCATGTCAATGGTGTAATCTTTATTCAGTAACGTTGTTCTTCTTCTCTTTTTTATTGGAATTGCTTATGTTATTCTTTTCTCTTTATTTATGATATTTGTCTGAATAATTCAGTAATGGCCTACTGAATCAGTCAGATTAATATTGATTGCTAGATCTAGAATCTGTGATATGTAATCGTCTGGGTTTTAATCACAAGTAGCAAACAGTGGTAGATGATTATGTCCAAGTTTTCATCTCATCATTGTGAATAATATAACCTAAGTTAAATAATCCCTGCTTGTGTGTGATTGTTGCTTAGATTGATATGTTTTCCACCCTCTTAATGCTGTCATTGAATTAAACATTGAGAGCTTATTCAGTGTTGTTCAATGGTTAGATCTCTCTGAAGAGCTTGTTTCAGTTGATGTACTTAAGGAAAAACTCGGGTAACAGAGCTTATTGTTATCTAGGGTCTTTAATTCTGATTGGAAGGAAGAGATTACGTTGCGATTAATTTTACTCATTGCATGTATGGGTGGATATTGAACCAAGAACTGAATATTCTCATCTAATTATCTTTCTTTTCAAATTCTGTCTGTTTACTTTCAATTTGATTCAAACAACCAAAATCCTCCTTCGTTATTGTGTTTACTTAGCATTAATTAGTATATTTAGTTTGAGTAGAATATAAATTTTAATCAATTCATTCTCTGTAGGATCGACCTTTGCTTGTCCTATTTACAGTTTATTAATCAGGCCAGTAAAGAAATATTTAATTAAATTGGTGCATTCGACACGCTACCAAATTTTGGTGCCATTCCTGGGGAATGAATTTTGATTAATTTTTATATCTCTCTTTATTAATTTTTTTTTTTTGGATTAGCATGGTTTTTCTATTCTAATTTTTTATTTTATTTTTTTAGTTTCTTTTCTTCTTATTATCTTTTTGTTTGTTTGGTTTTTATTTTTAGTTTATTATCTTAGCTAATTGTGTGAGTTTATGATTTTGATGCAATCCACTCAAAAAGGAGATCTAAATTTTGATCCAGAACTTGAATGTACTATGCGTCAGTTAAGAAAAGAAGCTAGGCAGATTACGACAAAAAGAAAATCAATCCTTCTCACAGGATTTATTTTTGAAAGTTCTTCGAGTGACTTTGAACAAGAAGAAATCATGGCTGAGAATGACAGGACATAAAGGAGTTGGCTACTCCTGATTTAATCAACAACCTTTGTGCATTCAATACCCTACTTTGGATGTCGCTTTTGAGTTTAAGTCTGGTTTAATTCATTTGTTGCCTAAATTTCGTGGTTGTATATGTGAGGATCCAAATAAATACCTGAAGGAATTTCATGTAATGTGTTCAAGCATGAAACCAACAGGAGTGTCTGAAGAACAGATAAAATTACGAGCCTTTCCTTTTTCATTATCAAATGATACAAAAGATTGGCTCTACTACCTACCATTTGGGATGATCACTACATGGAATGAAATTAAAAGATTATTTTTGGAAAAATACTTCCAAGCTTCTAGAGCTGCCACCATCAGAAAGGAAATCTATGGCATACGACAATACACTAGAGAAACACTCCACGAATATTGGGAGCGTTTTAAGAAACTATGTGCCAGCTGTCCACATCACCAGATAAGTAATCAACTCCTAATTCAATATTTTTATGAAGGATTAACTGTCACACCCCAATTCTGGTCTAACTAGAATGGTGTGATAAACCGCCAATAAACCAACGGTTCACTCAGGATCTCGCATAGGTCATACGCACCATATCAAACCACATACACATTCCACATTAATAATCAGAGGTAATAAACAAATAAGCAGAAGTCTTACAGATAATGAACTGAGAGTCTAACAGTGATAGATAAGTATTTAATCCAATTATCTCTGAACCACAAGACATAAAAATAAATAATCAATTACATAACCGATATTCAAATTATAACTAAACTTAAGCAAAAACACATTGGTTGCACTCGCATGATGAATCATGCGCATCTTCTTTAGCTTCTACATCCATCGCAGCAACGTGTCCATACGTCGGCGCATTCATATATTCTTCAACGGTAGGACCTGCATCATCAACTAAAAATATTCGACGTCGAAAGGGTGAGCACACATCACGGCTCAGTAAGCAAACAAAACATTGCAACAAACATATGCATGCATTCAATTCATATCTTTGGTCTGGTTTATAAGTTTGCAATGTGCTATAGAAAGGTTGGGTGGCCACCGCACCTCTACACACGAGTGTGTGAATCTGCCCAATGGATGTCGTCCTACAATGTACCCACCATGGAATAGAGATAGAGCTAAAGTGTCCCGATCAAACACCACCAACACTTCCCCTAATGCCCTACCCATACCAACACGTAAGCCCTATTGGTGAGGGCTTGCAAACTGGGCTCGCAACTAACCAATCCTAATGCCAAACAGTGTATCCAAGGCCTCACCCCAGCATCCCTTAATATGTCTATAGAGATAGGGCTAAGGTCCCCCGACAGAGTCAGAGACCACATGGTCCGAGACCACCTCCCCTGATGCCCTACGACGTAATAGTTCTGCTAAGGTAATGGCAATACGATGATGTTAGTGGGCAAGACTTGAGTAGAGATAGAGCTAGAGTCTGGTGACGAGGTCGAAGATCACCATGTCACGTCCTCCCCCTGATGCTCCACTAGCATCCAACACACCAACCACACACATACATTCACATGCCTATTCCTAACACCATCATCATCATCATGTTATAAATAAATGGAATTAAATATGCATGAACAGTTATAGCAGGAATATTGGATGATATGTGATATGCACATTACAAGCATACATGCATAGAATCAATCATGGCATTGGACTCAATAAAAATAAACAGTTTGTTATTAACCAATTAGTTTAGGTCTTGTTCCCTCACCTGTTAGCAATTCTCGATGTCCTTCCAAGCCTTGAAATTTTCTTTAAATTGATTTAACAACCTAAAAGTTATATGAATTTAAGTTAGGGTTCATATGTGACATATTACAGTAGTTGAAAATCGAAACAGAGCACTGATAGGTGTTTGATTAGTCCTATGGTCTCATGCTGTATCGACCTTACTGTCTACGGTCGATACGCTACGGTAGCATATAGTGCGACCGTAGCTTTGACCATATGATTTCTGAAACTTCCCCGAATGCCTATGGTCAATCCTCTAGTCATACTAGTCATGCTATGGTCGACAGTAGCTGCGACCTTGAGATTTTTGGTCACAGTCTACATGAAATTCGAGTTCTTCCTGGATTAATTCTTCTGTTCTTCAATGGGGTTTATTCTAAAGTCATCCTATGGCCATCATTAGTAATTTCTTATCAACCTTAATCATCAAATTCACTCCTCATGGTTCTCCTTGGGATTTTCTCAAGGAAATCACATAGATCATAATTGGTTGATATGGCCTATCCTCCATAGAAGTCTTATTCCTTAGAGTTTACATCTCCAAAGATTCGTTTCATACCTTTGCCTGTGATAGAGAGCCAATCTCTTCTCAGCAAATTCCTCTCCTTAGCTTTTTCTTCTTCTCCCTCTCTTCCTTCTCTTCCTTCTCTTTCTCTAGGGTTTACTAATGTTCCAAAGGAGTGAAAAATGACTGAGGGACATCCTTTATATAGAGGAAAACTCTCCATATAGAGTCCTCTTTCAATTAGGAAAACAATCCCTTAGTTTAGGAAAGTTTTCAAAAATCGAAGTCTGATCTGGGTTCTCACGGTCGACCATACAGTCACATAAACCATCGATCGTAGGGTCAAAATCATCGACCGTTGGGTTCTGGATTTGAGATTTTTGGTTCCCTTCCTTATGGTCGACCATACCTACCCAGGCATGCGACCTTAGTTATGTTTTTAGTGTTTTTAACTCAATTCTCATACCTGGTTTGTGATCTATCTTCACACGCTCGGTCCACTTGGTCCAGGAATGATGGAAAGACCTGGCACGACATGGTTAGACCAAGTTAGTGGAGTGCAGGTCTTACAACTCCCCCCCTCTTATATAAATTTCATCCTTTAAATTTGCACATACCTTCCGAGTCGAATAGGTGAAGATATTGCTTCCGCATAGCGTTCTCTTCTTCCCATGTAACTTCTTCTACATTTTAGCTTCTTCAAGTAACCTTAAAGTAAATGTCGCGATTGAGAAGACGTTGCACCTTCCGGCTAGTGATCTCAAAAGGTACTACTTCGAACGTCAAATCTTCAGTCAAATCCAATGGATCCATTGTTAACACGTGTGTTGAATCTCTGACGTACTTCTTTAGTAATGAGATATGAAATACATCATGCACACTTGACATGGACGGTGGTAGTGCTAACTGATATGCTACTTTTCCACGTTTATCTAGAACTTCATAAGGTCCAATATATCTGGGACACAACTTTTCCTTCTGTCCAAACCTTTTCAAACCACGCATAGGAGATATTTTCAGAAATACCTTATCATCTATGGTGAATTCGAGATCTCTGCGTCGATTATCTACGTATTGCTTCTGATGGTTTTGAGCTATTCAGACTCTTTCCTTGATAATGTCGACTACTCGACAAGTTTCTTCAACAAACTCTGGTCCAACAATACTCCGTTCTCCAACTTCATTTCAAAACAAAGGAGTTCGACATTTCCTACCATACAGTGCTTCATAGGGTGACATCTGTATAGTCCATTGATAGTTGTTGTTATAAGTGAACTCTATCAATGGTAATTTCTCATCCCATGATCATTTGAAATCAATAACACAAGCTCGAAGCATGTATTCTAAAATCTGAATAGTACGCTCCGACTGTCCATCTGTCTGGGGATGGAATGCAGTACTAAACTTCAATGTTGTACCCATAGCTTCTGTAATCCTCCCCAAAACTTTGAGGTAAAGCGTGGGTCTCTGTCGAACACAATGCTTTCAGGTACACTATGTAATCGGACAATATTATTTACATAAAGCTTAGCTAACCTCTCTAGGATATACTGAGGTCGTATAGCTATGAAACGAGCTGTCTTAGTCAAACGATCCACAATCAGCCAGACCGCGTCAACTACTCAAGGAGTCAATGGTAACCCGGTGACGAAGTCCATAGTGATGCAGTCCCATTTCCATGCTGGTTCTGGCAGTGGCTGCAACAATCCTACAGTTCTTTGCCTTTCAGCCTTTACTTGTTGATAATTCAAGCATTGAGACACAAATTTAGCTACATCTACCTTCATTCCTCTTCACCAATATAGTTTCTTCAGATCATGATACATCTTCGTACTTCCAGGATGTACCGAATAAGCGATGGTGTGAGCTTCCTTCATTAGTCTGTGTTTAATATCTAAGTCTTCATTTTCAGGAACACATACCCTTCCTTTGTATTTTAGTACATTTTCAACGTCCAAGGTGAACTCAGGAGTAGTCTTACCTTTTTCGAGGTCTTCTTGCATTGTTCTTAGATAAGGGTCTGATTTAATAGTGGCTTTCACTTCGTCTAATAGATCAGGTACATTCTTCAATGTAGCAAACATGTTTGAAAATAGATGAATAAACCCTTGGTCAGTTGATTTATTCGGAATATCAATCACAAACTGCTCTTTACCGTAATTAAATACTCTCCCTGTGACACATGCCACAGCATTTGCGCTAACTCCTTCTTGGGATTCTGTCATTGCTTTCCTGCTTAGTGCGTCAGCAACTACGTTAGCTTTTCCTGGATGATACTAGATATCGTAATTATAATCTTTCAGTAATTCCAGCCATCTTCTTTGTCTCATGTTCAACTCCTTCTGATTAAAAGGATGAGTGAGACTCTTATGATCTGATTTAATCTGAAATTTCTCTCCATACAAATAATGTCTCCATATCTTAACAGTATGTGCTACTACTGCTAATTCCAAGTCATGAGTGGGATAGTTCTTCTCATGTGTCTTCAGTTGTCTTGAGGCATACGCAACTACTTGTTCTCCTTGCATAAGCACACATCCTAAACCTAATCCAGACGCATCAGTGTACAAGATAAATGGTTGTCCTAGGATTGGAATAGTCAAGATGGGAGCTGATATCAATCTAGCCTTCAATGTTTGAAAACACTCTTCACATTTATCGGCCCAAACAAACTTTTCTCCTTTCTTTGTCAGACTGGTGAGAGGTATGACGATTCTAGAGTAATCTTCCACAAATCGTCGATAGTAACCTGCTAAACCAAAGAAACTTCTGATTTTTGTAATATTTTTAGGTGCTTCCCATTTCACAATGGCTTCAATTTTGCTAGGATCCACTTTAATTCCTTCAGCGGATACAACATGGCCTAAGAAAGCGACTTCATTTAGCCAAAACTCACAATTTGTAAATTTTGCGTAAAGCTTCTTTTTTCTTAATTACTGCAAGGCAACTCTTAGATTTGTGATATGAGTTTCTTTCTCCTTGTAGTAGACTAGTATGTTGTCAATAAATACAATGACTGACATATCCAACATATCATGGAATACCCGATTCATGAGTTCCATAAAAGTTGCGGGTGTATTATTTAATCCAAAAGACATGACTAAAAATTCATAATGTTCATATTTGGTTCTGAATGCTATCTTCGAAATATCACCTTCTTAAATCTTCAACTGATGGTATCCTGACTGAAGATCAATTTTGGAGAACACTTTGGCACCTTGCAACTGATCGAACAGGTCGTCGATCCGAGGCAACGGGTACCGATTCTTGATTGTAAGTTTATTCAATTCTCGATAATCTATACACAGTCGCATGCTACCGTCCTTCTTTTTCACGAACAATACTGGCGCTCCCCATGGTGATATGCTGGGTTTGATATAACCCTTGTCCAGTAATTCCTGTACCTTCAGTTCCTTCAGTTCAGTAAGAGCCATTCGATAGGGTGCTTTCGATACTGGTGTGGCTCCAGGTATAAGATCTATAACGAACTCTGTCGCTCGGTTGGGTGGTAGTCCTGGTAGTTCTTCAGAAAATACATCCAAAAATTCACGCACAACTTCAATATCCTCCATTTGTGGTGCTTCCTTGGTGAGGTCGACCACGGATACTAGATACCCAATTCCTCCTTTCTCGAGGCATTTTCTAGCCTTCAATGTAGAGAGAATGAGTTTTTGTTTACGGGGAAGTTTAGTTCCCGCAAAACTAAACTCTACTCCTTCCTTGTCTTTAAATGTCAATTTATTTTCTGCACATAATAGGTTTGCAGAGTACTGAGCTAACCAATCCATTCCCAAGATAACAACAAAGTCTACCATCTCAAGTTGAATTAAGGTTGCATCCAAAATCTTTTCGCCGATAAGAAATGGACATGGTCCATAACCTTTGTATAGTTCCACTTCTAATCTCATAGGTAATCGTACAAGCAATTTGCAGTCTAAAGGTCTGAGGGATAGATTTAACTTCTTTCCAAATGATACAGATATAAAAGAATGAGTAGCTCCAGAGTCAAAGAGTACTCTAGCGGGTAAGCCATTAATAGCTATGATACCTATGATTTGATTTAATTTAGTCTACATTCTCACACAAGGTAGTATAAAACGAAAGGTTCAGGTCATACCTGTGACCACATCAGGCGATGCCGCAGCATCCTCAGATGTAACTGCATAAAACTTTCCTTGCTGTAGCTGCTTCCTTGGCTTAGGATACTCCATTGAA